>JAXIVJ010017661.1:12500-25498 GCA_036785665.1 Chirona hameri | reverse complement strand
CTAAGCGCGTCCGGTAACCACATATATTGCATCCGCTAATGGAGAACGACAATACACAACCCCGACTTCAGATCTATACTAAGCCCATCTGGTGACAAATTCCAGCAATTCAATATCGGCGATGGCTGGAGAACCGAGAGCGACTGGCCTGTGGCTTGGGCCAATCTCGGCCAATCTGAAGGCCCAGGACCCACCTCGTGAATCTTGTCATAGGCCCCGGAACCTCGTGAATCTTGTTGAATGCCCAGGACTCACCTCGTGAATCTTGTCAAAGGCCCGGACTCACCTCGTGAATCTTGTTGAAGGCCCAGGACTCACCTCGTGAATCTTGTCAAAGACCCCGGACACACCTCATGAATCTTGTCGAAGGCCCAGGACTCACCTCGTGAATCTTGTCAAAGGCCCCGGACTCACCTCGTGAATCTTGTTGAAGGCCCAGGACTCACCTCGTGAATCTTGTCAAAGGCCCCGGACACACCTCGTGAATCTTGTTGAAGGCCCAGGACTCACCTCGTGAATCTTGTTGAAGGCCTCCCAGTCGAGCTGGGTCATCACCACAGCCAGGTCACGAGTGTTGTACGTTTCGACGTCGAAACTGCTGCTTTCCGTAGGACCCTCCTGTTCCGGCAGCGGTGTCTGCCGGCCGGCAAGGTCAAAGGTCAGACGTCACACGAGGCGCGCCGTCCTCTGTGCCCCCCTCTCCCCCGGGATACTTCCTCTACGGCAGCGGAGGGAGGAACTGAGCTATTCTCAGAGCACTCTGCCCGGTAACAGTCTGACTTCCTCTACGGAAGCGGAGGGAGGAACTGAGCTATTCTCAGAGCACTCTGCCCGGTAACAGTCTGACTTCCTCTACGGCAGCGGAGGGAGGAACTGAACTATTCTCAGAGCACTCTGCCCGGTAACAGTCTGATTTGACCCCGTTTGATGGTAATGTGGAAACTGAAGCAATAGGCAATGGCGACACTGCAATGATACTCATGATTGGGACATTGGAAAGGCTTGCACCACTGGCAGATTGAAGAGGCTTGAACAACTCTAAGAACGTAGTCCAGTTCAATTTGCACAATGGCTTCATGGGAAAGCAACCCCTTCCTGCGCTGTACTATAATCATTTATTTATTAGCATTTGGCAAGGAGCACTTGTCTTAACAGTTTCAACACTAAGTGAGTTCGAGTACATGCCACTTGAGCACATTCAACTTTGCTTAAAACCCGCTTTTCGCATTAAAAACATAACACAAAGGATCGCATATCCACCGGGTTGAATAAAATGTCTGTTTTACTCCGTTTCATATCCCTTCGGAAATTTAGTGACTCAGCCTGCGTATTATTTTAATTTTGCTCATAAATCGTGTTATTACGACAATCGGAATTTAACCATGAGATTAGCGTCCACAATATGTCATACCCACAAATTGTATTGTTGTCTTAACAGTTTCAACACTAAGAGAGTTCGAGTACATGCCACTTGAGCACATTCAACTTTGCTTAAAACCGCTTTTCGCATTAAAAACATAACACAAAGGATTGCATATCCACCGGGTTTAATAAAATGTCTGTTTTCAACACTGAATTTGCTGTCAATATTGACACTCTGTTCGTTGCTACGCTGTTCAGCTCTCCGGATGCGGCCCACCCACCACGCTCCCCACCCCATCGCATTCCCTCCAGCCACGTTATATAGAACGTTATATATACAGTGTGGCGACTGGCCCCAGCCTGTGTAGGTCAGTAGACAGTGACGGCTGCCATACCAGCGCGTCCAGATGGTCCTTTGGTGCGACGAACAGCCGTCCGTTCAGACTGAGTCCCGTAGTGACGCTGGTCTCAGAGTCCTTCAGCGTCAGACGCTCACCTGGAGGGAGATACAGGTCAATCAGACTGAGGCCCGTAGTGACGCTGGTCTCAGAGTCCTTCAGCGTCAGACGCTCACCTGGAGGGAGACACAGGTCAATCAGCATGGTCAGAAATCAGCACCGTCAGCGGTCAGCAGTGTCGGGAGGGTCAACAAGGTCAGCATGGGCAGTAGGGTCATCAGGCTCAGGAGGGTCAGCAGGGTCAGGAGGGTCAGCAGGGTCAGCAGGGTCAGGAGGGTCAGGAGGGTCAGCAGGGTCAGGAGGGTCAGGAGGGTCAGGAGGGTCAGGAGGGTCAGGAGGGTCAGGAGGGTCAGGAGGGTCAGGAGGGTCAGCAGGGTCAGGAGGGTCAGCAGGGTCAGCAGGGTCAGGAGGGTCAGGAGGGTCAGGAGGGTCAGGAGGGTCAGGAGGGTCAGCAGGGTCAGGAGGGTCAGGAGGGTCAGGAGGGTCAGGAGGGTCAGGAGGGTCAGGAGGGTCAGGAGGGTCAGGAGGGTCAGGAGGGTCAGGAGGGTCAGGAGGGTCAGGAGGGTCAGGAGGGTCAGGAGGGTCAGGAGGGTCGGGAGGATCAGGGGGTTAGACGCTTACCTGCACGGCGGCACAGATCAGTCAGCAGAGTTAACAGGATCAGCGGATTCAGCAAGGTCAGCAGCGTCAGCAGGGTCAGCAAGGTCAGCAACGTCAGCAGCGCCAGAGAGGTCAGCCACGGTAGCCAATATGATATTTTGGAGAAACCCAGCCGACACTTAGCGCATGCACGCCTGCTGCATATTGAGGGAAGAGATGGATGACTTCTCACTTTTTGTTCAAAACTTGTATATAGAGTTATTCTTAGAGAGGTTATCTTATGGGTCCTGAATTCGGCTGTGGCAATATTAGCTCGATTTGACCTCAGGGTTTCGAGTTATAGTATCCTCGGGCATTTTGCAAGGTCACGCTGCAGAGGTATTTTTGGAGGCCGAAATAGTGCGTTTGACATACAGGGAAATAATGACCTTTTGATTTTGTTAGCTTTGTCTACCGTTATGGTATTGAAATGATGTGATATCAATTTAAGAATTAAATACCATTATTCTCTAATTCAAAGTTGGAAGTTTGGAAAAATTAAAAAGCAAGTACAAATACATCTTAAAGGGATATTGCCACCTCCGGAGGATTTCTAAAAAGCAACTTATATGAATGGTGGGGATCAACAATCGTGTATGCTCAAGCTCAAACTTGCTCTTGCAACACCTAAAGCAGGTTATTGGCATTTTTTTCTGACTCCAAAACGTTGGTCCCAGCTGTGCTCAGTACTAGATTCATGATGGCCGCTCTCATCCAGTTTGGCTGTGAAATTGGCGCCCGCCTAAGCCGAAGCGTTCGAATTCGCCGAGACTTGACCTTGAAAAGTCTATCTGTGTTATAAGGTATTGGTCACAAATCTCCTACGGCCCCAAAGTCGAGCCATAGCCATTGTTGCTGTTTTATTCATGTTTTATTATGAAGAGGCAGGCTATGGTTGTTGAAAATCTAATTAACTGTAGGTATAAGCATTTTACTTTTAAAGTGCACTGACGGAATGGTGATGTTGAGTTTGCAATATTCAAAAGCAAATCATAGTCCGCAAAGAAGTGATTATAAATAGTGACGAAGCGACTCCAGTTTTACGAATGTGTGCCAATCATGAGTGGTGCAAATGTATTCTTCGATCTAATGGGGGAGTTTTCGGGAACCAAATTTTGCAGGTGAAATCGGACACGCTTAATCTACCGATACACACCAAAAACTCCATATTCGCCTGCGAGGTAGCAATATCCCTTTGACCCTATTTGTAACAGGGGGGGGGGGCGGATTCCGCCCCCCCCCCCCTCATGTTTTTCGCAGATATCTCCAGAACGGCTGGGACCAGGCCCATGAAACTTTGGGACTTTTCATATAATTGAATACCGCACTTGGAGTCAAAGTTTTGAGTTCTTAACCTGAACAGAGGCGGTTCCAGGGCACAGTTTTGGGTGGGTTCGGAGGCGATATTTGGCGATAATACGGAAATGCGATCTTCACGGTTTCTTCCTAACTGCCTCAAGTATGAAGGAGTTACATCGGTTTACGGTGATTGCAACAAGTGAAAATTAGTTGATGTTAATGAAATATCATACAAATTGCATGGGAGAGGCGGTTTCAGGGGCTTGAAAAGGGGGGGGGGGGGTTCCAGGAAGTATTCAATGCTTGGCGGGAAGCAAATAGAGCAATGTAAGGGGCATTTATAGTTATCAAGATGTACAAAATAGCTTCTGCGTCCATTATTTGCATAATTTAGTACATATAGATTTTCAGAGGCGTGTTCAGGCACATGAAAAGGGGGGTGACTGGCATGGTGATGACGATATGCCAGCGATAACGGCGCAATAGACGATTAGCTTATAATGATATATGGACATATGAAGCCAGAAAAGGGAATAAAGTCATTTTTTGCAGAGGCGCGCTCAGGAATTGAAGAAAGGGTGTCATATTATTGCAAGGAAACTAAGAGGCATGGGCGTACAATGACATAACATACTGCAGTTTTCGGATGAAACACGCACCACAGGCTACTCTACGAACGATTATAAGATAATAGGCGAGTCCAGGTAGGGTAAAAGGGGGGGGGGTAAGCAATGTTAATTGAAGTTGTAAGTGAAATAGTCACTGTTGACTAGTCAGTATCATAATAGCGGATAATATACTTATCAAAAGGTCTTGCGCCGCCCCAGTTTGGATCCTTGATACGCTTATGATGAAGTACAACATGCAAAAAGGAACTATCTACTATCAGTAACATATTTATAGTCCTGGGTAGCAACTTGTCTGCGGTTCATATTTTTCCCAATTTGACCTCCCTTTTCCACTAACCTGGTACCGCCTATGGCAACAAAAATATGATGTTTAACTGTTTTGTCTAATGTCACAATCACATACCATTTCATTTATTTTAAAAAAAACATCAAAAAATGGTTTTATTACGCATTTACTTCACCCCCATATTGAGTGACCTGCACACGCCTATTGTTTTTTTAATTTTCAAACGCCACCGTCATATATCAATTGCCAATTCAATCTATATCGATTCGTATTAGTGGTATTAAAATCGGTCGATAAACATGAAAGCTATGTTGGATCAAAAATACCACTACAATTTGTAGTTTTTGCCCCCCTGTTGCCCCCCTATCAAAAAATTTGATTTTTTTATTATTATTTAGAAATGTAGATCGTGTTGAGGGGAACCAAACGCCGTTTCATTTTTGAAAATCGGACGGGTAGATCTCGAGATCTCCGGGGGGGGGCGGAATCCGCCCCCCCCCCCCCCCCCCCTGTTACAAATAGGGGTAGCCAGGAGCCTGTTACAAATAGGGTTAAGGAGTTCATGATCGGTATTTTCCCTCCACTATTGGAAAGCGACACATCTGGCGCTTTTGTATCAATCTGTTCAACGTTGTTGAATGGGCACTTCTAAACAAATCGCCGACACTAAATAGGTCGCCGTTGGGTGCAAGAGTGAAGTTCCGATTTCAATGTTTGTTTCAATGATGTTTCCAATGATTGGTATTTTTTTTGGGAAAAATGGTTCTTTATCATGATAAGCTAAAGCATATTTGGACGTGCACTCGGTGTTATATACAGCCAGAGACAAAACTATACCTACAACACTCCTAATGTTGAAAATAAATGAACCAATTTTTAAAAAAAATTGAGGGTCGCAACCACTAACTAGGCCGCCGTTGGGTGCAAAGGTTAACTGCTAATTTGTTTACCTTTTTATTCAATGGTTGTTAACTGTAAAGGATGGGCAGGCATATAATCACAACAAGCATATCGCAAAGTATATTTTCCACACCATTGCGTAACAAAGCAATACGGGAAAAGTCCGGAGTTTGATTGAAACCGAAAGTACTTGTAAGTACCGGTCGTTAAAAGTGTGGAACGCTTATCAAGTTTAACTCGAAATATCTCTCAGAAGGAATGTTTATATGCAAACTGCGATGAATGTACATCATATTTTGGCCTCCTCTGTCGATTTCAAGTGCTAACTCTATTTGTGTGGGAAAAGGTCATTATTTCCCTTTAACGAAATGTCAAAAAGACTTATATGGCTGAATTCGCAATGAAACGGAGATTCTATTTCTGGGCTTTGTTGCGTGACCTTGAATTACCTTGACCCCGTGACCTCGTGACCTTTTTTTCGTTGACCTCGTGCAGACCTCTGATTTCAATTTTCCACTTCGCAAAATACTCGTCAATATATTGCCTAAGAACGCAACAAATAAAAAGGGTGCGTTTTCCATCTAATTTCCATATTTTCCCCGTCGATGTACATGCGTGTTTTCGAATTACCCCCCAAGGGGGAGGGGTAACGGGAAAATATCTGCGAATCTATTGGATTTATTTGGGTGGGGTAGACCATTTGGGTAGACCATTAGATCCGGCGTGGTACAGAACAGTGCCGTTTTGAGTTTTATCCACTTTGGTGTAATCCAAGTGGACCAAAACCGCCAAAAATAGTTGCCGACAACGTCATACTCCGAAACTATGGAACTGATTTGGGCAGGGTCTTCACTATTCGATCCGGCGTGGTCTAAAAGGGTGCCGTTAGGAGTTTATTCATTTTGGTCTAATCTAAGTGGACCAAATTGGAATAAAACCGCAAAAAATCGTTACAGGCGACTTCATACTCCGAACCTATGGGACTGATTTGGGCGGAGTCTTCACCATTCACTCCGGCGTGGTCCAAAACGGTGCCATATTTAGTTTTATCCACTTCGGTCCAATCTAAGTGATGCGAAATTCGAATTTGTGGACCAAAACCGCCAAAAATCGTTGCCGACGACGTAATGCTCCGAACCAATTGGACCGATTTGGGTGGGGTCTTCACCATTCGATCCGGCGTGGTCCACTACGATGCAGTTTTGAGTTTTATCCACTTTAGTCTAATCTAAGTGGACCAAATTGGGCCAAAACCGCCAGAAATCGTTGAAGACGTCATGCTCCGAACATATGGGACCGATTTGGGCGGGGTCTTCACCTTTCGATCCGTTTTGGACCACGCCGGATGGCTGTGTGGTGTTGCTTGTCACCCTGAAAATGTGTATACTAAACCATGGGCCTGTATCTGCAATGGTAGCTGAGATACCCTACCTTTCAAAAGTTCTCGAAAAAAATATACATCATAGAATGATGGATCATATTTCAAATAACGATATTCTTTGCTGTAATCAATTCGGTTTCGGAAAGGGCCACTCAACATATATGCCCCTGCTCCTCCTACAAGATAAAGTCCTAAAAGGATTTGAGCACAACAATATTACATGTGGGATATACTTAGACCTAAAAAAAGCGTTTGACACGGTGGATCATAGCATACTACTAAGCAAACTCAGGGCATATGGCTTTTTGGACACATTTCTAAATTTAATTGAATCGTATTTAAATGATCGACATCAGTGTGTTGAATATCTCAATATAAAATCCAGTTTGCAAAAAATAAACATTGGTGTCCCACAGGGATCTATTTTGGGACCCCTGCTCTTTATTCTGTACATAAATGATCTTCCTAATGTTTGCAAACAGGCATCAAATTTGTTATATGCAGACGATACAGCAATTTTCTTTGAAGCCGATAACGCAGTAAAACTACAAAATATGCTAGACTCAAATTTACTAATGCTTTGCAAATGGTTTCAGATAAATACACTTTCTTTGAACACTAGGAAGACGTTTTATCAACTGTATAATAGTAGTAATCAAGATGTAAAGATTAAAGTAATTTTGAATGAAGCCATTATCAAACACTCTGAGACTGTAAAGTATCTTGACGTATACATAGATACAAACCTAAAGTGGAAGAGCCACATTGATCACATAACTGTCATAATTAGCCGAAATATTGGCATACTAAAGCGATCAAGATCCTTCCTTGGCCGCAAATATCTGTTATTATTGTATAATAGTCTAGTTTTGCCCTATCTCAATTATTGCTGCCTTATTTGGGGAAATTCGGCGCAAACATTACTCAATAAACTATTAATTCTTCAGAAGAAAGCAGATAGGATTATTGACAATCAACATAGAACCCACTCGAACCCACTCGAACCCAATATTTCTTAAACTTCAGCTACTTAAACTTACAGATATTGCTAAACAACAGTCCATTCTTGTAATGCATAGTGTCATTATCCGAGAAGCTCCAACCTTGATTAGATCACTCTTCAATTTATCTCCGCCTAACCATCGTGGATCTAGAATAACACGTCACTTCATTGAAATATTTATTAGGAAACTTTACCGCATCCGCACAATAGCTTGGTTTGGTCCACGTCTATGGAACTCTTCAATATCATCTGTTTTCCCACAACTTAATGCGATTCCCCGTTCTAAGCAACTTATAAAAAATATCACCAAACGTCAAATTCTGGAGGAATATGACGAAAACAATGCGGTAGTGACAGCATTATAATACTTAATCGTTAGTAATATCAGTGTAGTTAACAACATTTCACGAGTTTAAACACATTACATGAATAAATATAGAGCTTCTATATAGAATATGCTGATGTACATATACATCGTGATTGTAACACCTTTCATGTTCATTCCAAAGAACAATGTGAGATATTCTCGGATTACATATTTGTCCTATATATCATAATTACCTTCCCTGTCATATCACCTGGCATGTAATCACCTTTCCTGTCATATTATCCACAGACGATCCATTATCATTTCTTACCATATAATATATTATTATATTATTATATGGTATATCATTAGGTATATACCCATTGATTGGCGCTGGCTTTGGGATCCCTGCTCAGCAACAAGCTACGCTTAGCTGAGTGGGGTCCACAAAGTACCAGCAAGAAAACTGGAAAATAGACCAGAATTTGTCCTCCGCCCTGTATGACTGATATCCCCTTTACTAACACAGTGAATGAATCCATCCTCATCCTGTCCTGGATGAGGATGAGTGAGGATGATATCCTGGGACGTAGTTGGGGGGCAGTCATTTGCTGTTTTCAACAATGACTACTTTTCGCCTTCTTTTATATCACCACATCTAACACCCAAACTACCTCTCTTCATATGCTTTTTTATGTTTGTTTCCATTTCTTAGCTGGGAGTGCCGCGACATTTTCTCTTTTGTTCTCTGGTGTTAACTTAAGGTGTCGTGCGTCGTTGGGATCGAGGGCGGGGGCACTCCTGGTCACCTATTAATGGGTGGCGGTTAGAAGAAGAAAATAAAAAATCCGCCCGTTACCCCTCCCCTTGGGGGTAATTCGAAAACATGCACGTATATCTGTAAGTGTGTGAACAAACTGGCGGCTCTACGGGCCGTGGAACGGAATCCGGCAACTCAAGAAATATGCTAGTTTAGGATGTTGAATGTTGACGGGCGTTAAAATACGAAATGTTATAGAATTAATTAGGAAATGTAATATTAACGTACTTACTTAATTTAACTCGGGAATTGTAATCACAAATGTCTTGTATTGTTTAAACTAAAAGGCAACGTTGTTCACTGCGGGCCTTTCTTTCACCACGCGTGTTGCGTTGTTCACGTGTCTCCAAGCCTGCGTGAACGGGCTTTGTTCACGTTGTTCACGTGGGTTCACGTGTGTCACGTGTGTCACGTCTGCCGAGATGGTCTGGCTGCGCATCAGTCGGGTGAACTATGTGCAACACATCAACCTGAGCCAGTCTGAGTGAGACAGTGAGCAGGGAGGAGGGGCAGGTGGAGTCCGGGCAGGAGCCGGGAGGTGGCGCTGCAGGAGCCAGGCAGGTGGAGTCCGGGCAGGAGCCGGCAGGTGGCGCTGCAGGAGCCAGGCAGGTGGAGTCCGGGCAGGAGCCGGGAGGTGGCGCTGCAGGAGCCAGGCAGGTGGAGTCCGGGCAGGAGCCGGCAGGTGGCGCTGCAGGAGCCAGGCAGGTGGCGCTGCAGGAGCCAGGCAGGTGGCGCTGCAGGAGCCAGGCAGGTGGAGTCCGGGCAGGAGCCGGCAGGTGGCGCTGCAGGAGCCAGGCAGGTGGAGTCCGGGCAAGAGCCGGCAGGTGGCGCTGCAGGAGCCAGGCAGGTAGAGTCCGGGCAGGAGCCTGGCGGGTGGCGCCACGGAGAGCCTGGAGGTTGGAGCCCTGGAGGAGCAATGCAGGTGGGCCCGAGCCTACACCCAGCCCGCACAGCAGAGGGCATACATATCAACGGAAAATATGGAAATTAGAGGAAAAACGCACCTTTTTATATTTTGTTTGCGTTGTTAGGCAATATATAGACAAGTATTTTTAAAGTGCAAAATTGAAATCAGAGGTGTACCCGGGTCACACGAGGTCAACGAAAAAACGGTCACGAGGTCACGGGTCAAGGTAATTCAAGGTCAAGCAACAAAGCCCAAAATATAATATCCGTTTCATTGCGAATTCCTCCATATGTCTTTTTGACATTTGGTTAAGTAAACGCACTATTTCGGCCTCCAAAAACACCTCTCCAGCGTGACCTTGCAAAAATGCCCGAGGCCATAACTCGAGAACCTAAGGTCAGATGGAGCTAATATTGCCACAGCTGAATTCAGGACCCAAGATAACCCTATAGACCAATTTTGAACAGAAGGTGAGAGATGAGGGTGATTTCGACATGTCGAAATGTCGTGGAATACCCCAGATACGGCAGTGATCTTCAAATAGGGAGTAATTACCCCACTTGGGGTAATGGAGTCTTCGGGCGGGAAAATGTCGATTGAGCAGCTAACTGAGAAAATAAAGCTGATTGGTTTGATGTTGACGGTACCTCCTGGCCAGGCTCTCCGTGGCGCCACCCGCCAGGCTCCTGCATATCTCAGGTTATGTTTCGCTGTTACCCAGGGCCTTCTCTAAGGAAATTTCACTGGCCGGCCACTTTGGACATGGAAAGCCCAGTGACTTCAAAGTCAAAGGAGGTGGGAATGAAAGGCATTCTTTCGGTCGCATAGTTAATAATAAAAGACGTTGCTCGTTTTTAGCAAAATAAATGCATTTTCCACTAGATAACGGTAAACGTGCATTTTTAGCAAAGAGCATACCCTACCCACAGAATAGCAAATGTGTCAAGTCCCAGTTTTCAACAGTGCTGGTATAATTCCACCGATGGCGGCCGATGGCTCAGAATTTGAGCTAAGCATTTAAGCAAACCTTAGAACAGTTGCATTTTAGTCGAGTATTGTGATAAGTAGTGTTGTCAGCTGCCCAATGCTGTAAAAAAGAATCATTAAATATATACATAGCACTGTATTGTTTTTGTTTGTTTACACTTTGTTATTCGAGAAGAAGAAGCACATGTACACGTTCATTTATAAATGTTCGTATTTCCACATATGAGGCCCCCCGCCAGCGCCACCTCGCGTTAATACGCCGCTTCACCTAGCGAATCACCTAGCCATCGCGACCGGCCGGGGTGCATGAGCCTCCGACCAACAGGTCGGCGACCCGTGCCCCGGCCGGCCGACCGGCCCTGAGGGCCTGGCCACTGGCCCCAGGATCGATCCGGTTCTGCCAGGCCCGGGCAGCGGGATGACGGGCCTGTTGTACGAGCTGCACATTTAGCCACATAACACCGTAATGCTTCTCAAAGCACCCCAAACACACAAACAAATACAAAACACCATACAGGGCCTAATTCTGGAGAAAATCTGAGCTAAAACCAGTAAGGCGCCGTAGTTGGCGATGAAAGAGCGAGCGCGAAGGAAATATATGGTTCATTTTAACTCAATCGGGCAAGTAGTTTCTGAGATACAAAAAAGTGTGCGCACGTGCAGAGGCACCCCACCCCTGACTTGTGCGAAAGTGGCGGCTGAGAGGTCCCTAACCACACACCGAATTTGAAAACAATCGGCTCAACCGTTCCTGAGATATAGCATAGGGGTGTGCACGCGCGCACGTGCAGAGAAACCCCACCTCTGACTTGTGGGAAGGCGGCAGCTGAGTCCCTAACCACGCACAAAATTCGAACACAATCGGCTCAGACGTTCATGAGATAGAGAATGAGAATGAGATAGAGGTATGCACCGGCCGTGGATACTGTGCCGCACAGCGGGATACTGCGCCGCACAGCAGTGAGAGCTGGCCGGCACGCCGCCCAGTGGCGGCTTGTGGTGACGTCACAATCTGAGGTCACCGCAACGGCCAGTCAGTTGTGGCCTGGCCAGCTGGGACCAAACTACGGAATTATCGTACGATTTTGACCCCAAGGCAATGCCCCGATCGCATTGCCGGCCTGTAGTACTAGAGGCCGGCAATGCGATCGGGGCATTGCCTTGGGGTCAAAATCGTACGATAATTCAGTAATTTGGCCCCAGCCGGCCAGGCCACCGCTGACTGGCCGTTGCGGTGACCTCAGACTGTAACGTCACCACAAGCCGCCACTGGGTGGCGTGCCTCAGTGCTGTGCGGCGCAGTATCCTGCTGTAAGGCACAGTATCCACGGCCGGCCGGCACCAGCTGACGGTGGAGGCCCGCTCCTTCAAAATGGTAACTTGATTTTACCCCCTGGAGGGTTTATTTTGCCCCCCTCAGTATCGGCAGCCATTAATATATTTTGGGCCGCTGTATCGCGCACGTGACCTGCGAGTATTAAGTCTGTGTCACCAACCGTGTGACCTGAGCAGACGAAAAATAACAAAAATGTTGGCGCTCACTTTTTGGCACTTGCACGTGCCACGTGCCATCGATATACCCGAAAATGGTACCATCATCTGTCCGCAGTGTTGCCAAATCGAACGGTGGCACCCGCGTCAAAATCGGACTACCCGTTTGGGCTCCACGTGCCAATATGCTCCGTTGGACAGACAGACACACACACACACACACACACACACACACACACACACACACACACACACACACACACACACACACACACACACACACACACACACACACACACACACACACACACACACACACAAACAAAAAAAAAACTCCCACTTTCCGAGCGACGGCCCGGTGGAAATCTTCGAACTCATAAGAACATGTAAACATGTTTCTCTTCTTTCTACGATTTTGAACTAGAGGTTGGCAATGCGATCGGGGCATTGCCTTGGGGTCACAATCGTACGATAATTCCGTAATTTGGCCCCAGCCGGCCAGGCCGCCGCTGATTGGCAGTTGCGGTGA
>JAXIVJ010017661.1:0-7500 GCA_036785665.1 Chirona hameri | reverse complement strand
GTTCAGCACTCGCAATTATCATATTTAGTGCTGATGCTCCAGCCTAACGAATTTCAGCGCTCTAGAACAACACTTGGTTCTGCCGCAGTGGCAGAAGGGGCACCTAGGGGGGGGGGGGGGGCGTGCAAGTCTTGACCCCAGTTTGGTAAAAAAAAACGGTTGGAACAGCCATGTTACGTGCCTATGCACCAGTGTGCCCAATTTAGCAGCGTTCTAGTAAGCAGGGTTCACCAGCAATGGCAAACGGTTGCACCACGGGATACCCTTTGCACGTGTGCATTCCCAGGTGCACCCCTAGGGTTCACCGAAATGCCTTGAAATGCATGTGTTCCATGCCAACTCACAAGCTAGGCCGATTACCGTTTCAACTTTCAGTGTCTTGCGAGCGCAAGCGCTTATTCGGTAAAAAGGGGTGCAAACCGCTTGCACGTGCACCGCATATGCAGATGCACCCTGCACCCCAGCACCCCAGGTGATATGGTGCAAGAAAGCAATCGTCGAGCTTTATCGGCGCAACAAATTTGGTGTCACTAACTAAACAATTCCCGCAATCAGATGACCCACGTGAGAACAGGTTTACCCCCTGGGGGTGCAAGTTGCAACGTGCACCCCTCGGGGTCATCAACTCCCAAAGCTGATGGACCGGAGTGTGTGCGCCTGTCCTGTGAGTAGGGGGTCGGTGAGTAGGGGGTCGGCGACGCCCCCGTTCGACCTGTAGAGCTCCTCACGTTTTTTTTGCAGAGGTTCGCTTGGCGGCACGTGCCACGTGCCGCGTGGTAACAATTCGAGTATGAAATGGATTGGATTAATCCAATGGATTTGTGATCCAGTCCAATCCAATTGGATTTGTATTGGATTGGATCATAAATTTTTGCTTTGAATGGATTTGGATTGGACTGAATTCATTCTTATATGTTGAATATTAAACAACCATTCGATCTAAGAGGTTCACTATAGGTTATTCTTCATGATAATTTATTATTTTGCGAAGAGTATATTTCTAACAAAAGTTATTTAGGTAAAATGTTTTTTTTCTTCTTCAAACCAGAATGGACTGGTTTGGATCGGATCAGCTTTGCAGACACCTCATGGATTTGGATTGAATCTGGATTATGACTTCATGGATTTGGATTGGATTGGATCGCAATCACTCAATCCATTGGATACTCTGGTACCAATGGACCCGCGATTGGCACCAATATCTGTGCACCGTTTTGCCGCGTCGAACGGTGCCTCCCGCGTCGCAATCAGTCCGGTCGTCCTGGCTCCACGTGCCAACATGCTCGACAGACACACAGACAGCCCTGCCCCCAGCCCCACAGGCTGGGGGGGGGGGCAAACAGCCCTGCCAAACTTCTCATCGACTGCCCAGTATGAAATCTCCCAATCTAAAAGCATGCAAAGCATGCTTCCAGATCCTCCGATTTTGGACAACGCTGAGTTGTATTTTCTTTAGGAAAATTTCACTGAAGCTCGCGCTTAACCCTATTAGTGGCAGGCGGGTGGGGACAGATTTTGCTCAGGTTTTTCTCAGATATCTCCCGAATCGCTGGGAGCAGACCCATGCAATTTTAAGACTTTTCCTATAATTGAATTCCGCATATGAAGTCAAAATTTTGAGTTTCTAACATTAACACGCGAGTTACTGGGGTATATTTTATAACGCGAGTTACTGGGGGGAGGGGGCTATTTTTTGCCCCTCCCCCTCTGATCTCCGGAACTACTGGACCGAATGTAAAAAATAAAGCGGCATTCGATAGCCCTGTGGAATTTATCGAGGGAAACATAATATTGTTGACCTCGGGGTCACCGATGACGTCACAGATCAGGTCAAGTACAAAATGTTTGACCGTGTCAAAAGGTCTCGATGGATGGAATTGTCGCGCAAAATTGCGATATTAAACGCATAAGCTGTCGATAAATCGGTATGATTCGTGTGTCTCACACTTCTAAGTACCTTTCTAAGCTGTTTAAGACCTTGGGTCAGGTCAAGGTCATCCGAGGTCACGAGGTCAAACTGCAGATTACGGTCATTAGGCGTTGTAACACATGTTTATGGGTTTGTTTTTCGTCTAGAACGCGAAAAAATGACCTTAGAACATTGTTTGTTCCATATAAATAGAAGTTAAAAGCAAAAATGGAAATGCGTTTTTATGCAGAAGTTAAAAGCAAAAATGGAAATGCGTTTTTATGCATAGGAAAATGCTGTGAGAAGTGGTCGATTTTTGTCATTTAAAGGTCATAACTCGGTCATTTTTAAAGATATCGACTTAAAGTTTGGTGCACATATTCACCGCATACGTCTAGATCGCATATAATCCGTTTTTAGTATAATTCTGATTTTTTCTTGAAAATTTTGTTTTAAAAAAAATGTATTTGGATTTCTCAAAATTTTGAATTTAAAAAAAAATCAAAAATCCGAGATAGCAGTTTGATAGCCCGGTCTGTTGTCAGTAATTTTATTTAAAACAATTTAGTTTATCTCAAATATTGTACCTTTGACAGCGTTTTCCGCAAACCATTATTTGTCAACAAAAACCGAAGAACATGACGTCACTCTGACGTCATTCCCGGTTGACCTGACCTATCATAGCCTCATGTTTTTCCGTTTGCCAACTTGTGTATAATTGATGTGAGAGAAGGTACTGCAAGTTTGGTGACGGGTGTTCGTTTAGGAGTTATTGCAAAATAACGAGAAGGGGGGGGGGGCAAAAAATAGCCCCCCCCCCTTCCAGTATCTCGCGGGTTAACAGAGGCGGTTCCAGGGCCCGGTTTTATATTTTTTTCCTGCGACATTTGGCGATAATACGGAGATGCGATCTTCGCGGCTTCTTCCTAACTGCCTGAAGTATAAAGGAGTTATATATGTTTACGGTGATTGAAACAAGTGCAAATCAGTTTATTTTAGTGCACTAGAATAAATATTGCACGGCAGAGACGGTTTCGGGGACTTGCAAAGGGGAAGTTTACAGTTTTGTTTTATAATATATATTTTACCTCCCTTTTTCGCTAACCTGGCACCGCATATGGATGAAAATATGCTTTATAACTGTTGCGTCCGATGTCACAATAACGCACCATTTCATTTACTAAAAACAAAACAAAAGACGGTTTTATAAGGCATTTATTTTACCCCATATTTAGTGATCTGCAAACGCCTATGATTTTTTAATTTTGTGAAAGTCACCATAACATATCAATGCCCAATTCAATATCTATCGATCCCCATTAGTTGCGTTCAAATCGGTTGATAAACATGGCAGCTGTGGTGGATCAAATATACCTCTAATTGTGTTCGTTTTTCTCTCCCCCTATTTCCCCCTATCGAAGATTTGGGACTTTTTTTGGAAATGTAGATCGTGTTGAGGGGAATCGAACGCCGTTTTATTTTTGAAATTGGGACGGATGGATCTCGAGATCTACGGGGGAGGGGGGATCCGCCCCCTGCCCCTAATATGGGTAGAAATGAGCCTGCCACTAATAGGGTTAAAGGGAAATATTGACCTTTTCCCACACAAATGGAGTTAGTACTTGAAATCGACAGACGAAACCAAAATATATTGTAAATTGATCAAATTTTGCATATAAACATTCCTACCGAAAGATATTTCAAATTAAAGTTCATAAGCGTTCCACACTTTTAACGACCGGTATTCTCAAGTACTTGGTGCACGAATTTCGGTCCCCACCAAAATCCGGTATTGTTTTTTTGATAAAATGGTATGGAAAATATGTCTTGCAATCTGTTTATTATGATTATGTGCCCTACTATCCTTAACAATCAACAAACATTGAAAAAGGTATCCAAATTAGCAGTTAACTTAAGCACCCAACGACGGCGTAGTTAGTGGTTGCGAGACATGCGACCCTTATTTGTTTAACAATTGTCATAATGGTTTATTTTTTTCATTATTAGGAGTTTTGCATAGTTTTGTCTCTGGCTGTATATAATACAATGCTTAAGATTATCAATAAAAATAACCACTTTTTCCAAAACAATCAACAAACAATCGAAGAAGTGGCAATGAAATCGGAAGTTCATTTATGCACCCAACGGCGACCTATTTAATGTCGGCGATTTGTTTCAGGGACATTGTCACAGTGCTTTCAAATGAAAGAAAAATGCAAGATATGTCACGCCAGATAAAGAGAAGGATCATACCGTTCGTCACCACATATAAGTACATATATTTAAATTTCTCAAATTGTAATTATCGAAATAGGAAAAGTTCTTCTTTCAATTTTAAATTGAGACGCGATCATTTTGATACCAGGCATGTGTCATAAAAATAATGCATACCAAAATACATCAAAAGGTCAACATTTCCCTTGAATAGCTCTGAATCTTTGAATGACCGTAGAGGACTCGTGGAACGGAGTAGTAGTCAACGCCTGACGTTATGCTGTACCGCATTGCTTGAAGCCGATAACCGTGTCTGCGCAATAGAGGAGCGGGTAACGAATCATTCTGGACATCAAAAAGAGGTAAACCACACGCTTGACGCTGAGAACCACTGAGCTTGGTGCCGTGTTTCTGTGGTCGGCAGCGGTGTTTTTGAGCCGAACTCACAGGACGATTTGAGCTGAACTCACAGGACGATTTGAGCTGAACTCACCGGACGATTTGAGCTGGACTCACTGGACGATTTGAGCTGGACTCACAGGACGATTTGAGCTGAACTCATCGGACGATTTGAGCTGAACTCACCGGACGATTTGAGCTGAACTCACCGGATGATTTGAGCTGAACTCACCGGACGATTTGAGCTGCACTCACCGGACGATTTGAGCTGAACTCACCGGACGATTTGAGCTGAACTCACCGGACGATTTGAGCTGAACTCACCGGACGATTTGAGCTGAACTCACAGGACGATTTTAGCTGAACTCACATGACGATTTGAGCTGAACTCACATGACGATTTGAGCTGGACTCACCGGACGATTTGATTTGGACTCACCGGACGATTTGAGCTGGACCAGCATCAGGTCGTCGTTGCTGAGTCCCAGCTTGTCTGCGGCGCTGCGCCGGACGGCCGCCGCTGTGGCCGACAGGGCAAACTTGAGCGTGCAGAACGTGTGGTCGGCGCAGTACACCCGGAATATCACTGAAAACAGACACAACGGTGGCATTAGAGTGGGCATACACATGCAAACTGGATACATCCAGGGAACAATGCATGCAGTGAAATGTCGTGCTAGACTGCGCCTAACTCCGGCGTCCATCGGTGCTGCTAAGGTTCCTCACAGGTTAAGACTGCGCCCAACTCCGGCGTCCATCGCTGCTGCTAAGGTTCCTCACAGGTTAAGACTGCGCCTAACTCCGGCGTCCATCGGTGCTGCTAAGGTTCCTCACAGGTTAAGACTGCGCCTAACTCCGGCGTCCATCGCTGCTAAGGTTCCTCACAGGTTAAGACTGCGCCTAACTCCGGCGCCCATCGCTGCTAAGGTTCCTCACAGGTTAAGACTGCGCCCAACTCCGGCGTCCATCGGTGCTGTTAAGGTTCCTCACAGGTTAAGACTGCGCCTAACTCCGGCGTCCATCGCTGCTAAGGTTCCTCACAGGTTAAGACTGCGCCCAACTCCGGCGTCCATCGGTGCTGTTAAGGTTCCTCACAGGTTAAGACTGCGCCCAACTCCGGCGTCCATCGCTGCTGTTAAGGTTCCTCACAGGTTAAGACTGCGCCCAACTCCGGCGTCCATCGCTGCTAAGGTTCCTCACAGGTTAAGACTGCGCCCAACTCCGGCGTCCATCGGTGCTGTTAAGGTTCCTCACAGGTTAAGACTGCGCCCAACTCCGCCGTCCATCGCTGCTGTTAAGGTTCCTCACAGGTTAAGACTGCGCCCAACTCCGGCGTCCATCGGTGCTGTTAAGGTTCCTCACAGGTTAAGACTGCGCCTAACTCCGGCGTCCATCGCTGCTGCTAAGGTTCCTCACAGGTTAAGACTGCGCCCAGCTCCGGCGTCCATCGCTGCTGCTAAGGTTCCTCACAGGTTAAGACTGCGCCCAACTCCGGCGTCCATCGCTGCTGCTAAGGTTCCTCACAGGTTAAGACTGCGCCCAACTCCGGCGTCCATCGGTGCTGTTAAGGTTCCTCACAGGTTAAGACTGCGCCCAACTCCGGCGTCCATCGCTGCTGTTAAGGTTCCTCACAGGTTAAGACTGCGCCCAACTCCGGCGTCCATCGCTGCTGCTAAGGTTCCTCACAGGTTAAGACTGCGCCCAACTCCGGCGTCCATCGCTGCTGCTAAGGTTCCTCACAGGTTAAGACTGCGCCTAACTCCGGCGCCCATCGGTGCTGTTAAGGTTCCTCACAGGTTAAAACTGCGCCCAACTCCGGCGTCCATCGCTGCTGTTAAGGTTCCTCACAGGTTAAGACTGCGCCCAACTCCGGCGTCCATCGCTGCTGCTAAGGTTCCTCACAGGTTAAGACTGCGCCCAACTCCGGCGCCCATCGCTGCTGCTAAGGTTCCTCACAGGTTAAGACTGCGCCCAACTCCGGCGTCCATCGGTGCTGTTAAGGTTCCTCACAGGTTAAGACTGCGCCTAACTCCGGCGTCCATCGGTGCTGCTAAGGTTCCTCACAGGTTAAGACTGCGCCCAACTCCGGCGTCCATCGGTGCTGTTAAGGTTCCTCACAGGTTAAGACTGCGCCTAACTCAGGCGCCCATCGGTGCTGCTAAGGTTCCTCACAGGTTAAGACTGCGCCCAACTCCGGCGTCCATCGGTGCTGCTAAGGTTCCTCACAGGTTAAGACTGCGCCTAACTCCGGCGCCCATCGGTGCTGCTAAGGTTCCTCACAGGTTAAGACTGCGCCTAACTCCGGCGCCCATCGCTGCTGCTAAGGTTCCTCACAGGTTAAGACTGCGCCCAACTCCGGCGTCCATCGGTGCTGTTAAGGTTCCTCACAGGTTAAGACTGCGCCCAACTCCGGCGTCCATCGCTGCTGCTAAGGTTCCTCACAGGTTAAGACTGCGCCTAACTCCGGCGCCCATCGCTGCTGCTAAGGTTCCTCACAGGTTAAGGTGCCTCACAGGTTAAGGTGCCTCCCTCATCATGTCAGGTGCGAAGGGGTGCGTGGTTTACATTTGTTGAGTATTCATGGAACCAAACTGCGTTTGTGTGAGTAAATTGAGTGGTAAATCAATTTCGGCACTGGTATCGGCGCAGGCACAGACGGGAACTGGAGCAAAGGCGGAAATTAAGACTCGAAGACACATCGATACTTCAATGAAACTTTTGAAATTGTCGGGTCGCTGTTCAGTAGTAACTCAACGCCTGTTCCAAGTCGTGCTGGTTTGCCACGTGGGAATTGCGCTGGAAAACATCGCAGATAGAAATAGAAACTGGGTAACCATGTCGTTCGGGAGCCTTCGTGCACCTCTGTCGCTGCAGCCGTGGTGTGCAGCCTGAGACAAACACAGGAGTGACGACTCCCCGCGGAACAGACATTACAACTTCGAGACCATCTTAGCGCAGTGCAGGCGGACAATGCAGTG
>JAXIVJ010017660.1:15000-25500 GCA_036785665.1 Chirona hameri | reverse complement strand
TCGATTGCCTGGACATATTCGACCTTCTGGATCGGTGGAGGTCCCAGCTGAAATTGGTTCGGACAATCAAGTGGTGCCGGGTGCACCGTCGGAAAGCTCACATAATATGGCGACCACCAGATTTAGTTCGCTACACACGATCACACCTCGGTGGCCGTGGCTCGGGAGTGCCATGAAGCCCCACACAGACGCCATTCCTAGGACCATACGACCCGTCCAACGGTGACCTCCAGGCCCTCCGAACGTCCCCGTCGGCCCGTTCCTATAGTGCAGCCCGCCGGGCACAAATGACCTCTGTGGTTGGCCTGTAATCTGCCTCGCCGGGGGCGGACCCGATTGCCCCGGGCGATAATGACCTCTCGACCTCTGTACTGGGTGGTCCGCCTCCGCACACTGGAGCTCCACCGGCATATAGCTTGTCTGAAGCGCCGGCTGAATCCTTAGTGGAAAGGACTTCATGGGTGAGCTGTGTTTTTGTGCATTTTTTGTGATGCTTTCTGGTCCTTCCATTCATTAACCCGCGCACTGCAGGGGCTTTACGCCGAACACGAACTGCAGGGCGGGGGGGGGGGTTGATTTCCGCCCCCGTGAGATCGCAAAAAAATACGCTACGTAGCGACAAGCGGAAAACGTCATTTGATAGCTTGATACAAGTTCTATCGAAAGTATTTCAGTATTGTTTTAAGTCAGGTCAAAATTGAGGTTACCAGAGGTCATCAAAGGTCAAATGTTGCTGTTTTTTTTCCTGTTTTAAGACATCGCTCCAGACACTCCCATATATCTCGGAAACTATGCTAGTTAGAAACAAACGGAAAATGCAAACGCCAGTCAGTTAAATTTTCAATCGACAAAGTGTCCTGAAAATTGATCTCAGATCAATATTTGAGGCTCCATAGGTAAAAAAAGAAAAATGCTGTTTGTTTTTGCAAAATCGTTTTTCGTTATTACCTTTTTATTGAATACAGATAACTGCAAACTGTTTACGCCATTGTGTTTATCCCGTCAAGGCGCTTCGAAGGAAATACATGGTGACCCTGTTAAGTCAACTTGAAAAAAAATTGACCTCAGGTAAAGGTCAAGTGGTGATCCAAGTAGGGCATGTTGCATATGGGAAGACGTGTCTCGACGAGACAAACACATTGCTGTCTGTTTTACTTCTCTATCTTCATTATCTCGGGAGTTATTGACAAAAAAAGTGCTGGTGACCTCGCATGACCTCAAATGACCCCATATGGGTCACTGAACAAAACTTACACTTTTATCATCAAGAATATCCCATGATAACATGATCCAGAAGTAATTGGACTAATATCATGCATATCCTTGAAATAGGAAGCATTTGTATATTTCCCCATTGACTTATTATGGGGAGGTTACGAAATTGACCTGACCTTAGGTCACCGATATAAAAAGTGCGAGATATACGAATTGTAAGTACTGATGCCCTCATGACATCCTGTAAGTTTCAAACTGACCGATGAGAAACTCTGGCTTTGGCACAACTGCAAACATTTTTGGATGTGGGGTTATTTTACCTGGTCTGGTGACCTGACCTGAGATGACCCGAGGTTATTTTTTTCTCAAAGTGTGAGCAATTAATGTCCTAACAGGTGTGTCAAAACCCGGCGGCGCTGCGCGCCGCCGTTTTTTCGCTATCCACGAACAACCTGGGGGGGGGGGGGCGGAAATCACCCCCCTGCAGTGCGCGGGTTAAAGCTCAAGGATATTTCATATATGCATGCTGATCTCTAATAAGTATGTGCTGTACAACACGTTCGAACCTGTTTTGTGCAAGTGCACTTCCGTCTCTCCAAGGCTGATGTTAGAATTCCCTCAGACAGTGGTACGTGACTGGGCGACTGGGCGTGTCCGATCTGGTCGTGTCTCACTCTCGGGGCGTGTCTCGGGTCGTGTCTCACTCTCGGGGCGTGTCTCGGGTCGTGTCTCACTCTCGGGGCGTGTCTCGGGTTGTGTCTCACTCTCGGGGCGTGTCTCGGGTGGTGTCTCACTCTCGGGGCGTGTCTCGGGTCGTGTCTCACTCTCGGGTCGTATCTGGCTGGAGCGGCGACAGGACATTTGAACTGATAAACGAGCTGACTGGCCGGCTGGCCGTGGTGGGACCCGTCCCCGGGACCCTGATCATGACTACCTCCGGCTCGGAGGGCAGCCTGAGATGGTGAGTTAGACGGCCGTGATGTTGAGCCAGAGCATATTTACATTTGACTTTTACATTTACAATTTACATTTACAACGAGCATATTACATTTTGCTCTGGCATTCAACATCACCTGCATAGATGAAGATATATTGCCGAAGTATACGAATATATATATATATATATATATATATATATATATATATATATATATAATATATATAACTCGCATATTACGGTTATTTGCAGAAACAATATTATTTGTCAAACAACAAGCAGTTGAGGTTTATATCGAGCGTTTGCTGCTTTTCAAACGTCAGAGCACTCAGCGGCAGCGTTTGCTGCTCTCTCGGAAACCCGCCAATCCTCATCTGTCATCCACCGCCAGGCAGCCTGTACTCTCTCGGAAACCCGCCAATCCTCATCTGTCATTTGCTGCTCTCTCGGAAACCCGCCAATCCTCATCTGTCGTTTGCTGCTCTCTCGGAAACCCGCCAATCCTCATCTGTCGTTTGCTGCTCTCTCGGAAACCCGCCAATCCTCATCTGTCGTTTGCTGCTCTCTCGGAAACCCGCCAATCCTCATCTGTCGTTTGCTGCTCTCTCGGAAACCCGCCAATCCTCATCTGTCGTTTGCTGCTCTCTCGGAAACCCGCCAATCCTCATCTGTCGTTTGCTGCTCTCTCGGAAACCCGCCAATCCTCATCTGTCGTTTGCTGCTCTCTCGGAAACCCGCCAGTCCTCATCTGTCGTTTGCTGCTCTCTCGGAAACCCGCCAATCCTCATCTGTCGTTTGCTGCTCTCTCGGAAACCCGCCAGTCCTCATCTGTCGTTTGCTGCTCTCTCGGAAACCCGCCAATCCTCATCTGTCATTTGCTGCTCTCTCGGAAACCCGCCAATCCTCATCTGTCATTTGCTGCTCTCTCGGAAACCCGCCAGTCCTCATCTGTCATCCACCGCCAGGCAGCCTGTATCCGGAAACGCAGGTGGCCTGCCCCCCCCCCCCCCTCCCCCACGACCGACCGGAGGCACTGGCCTGCCCCATACCGGAGAGGAGACGAGATTCGGCACGTTACTACCCGGTAATGGAGACGGGTTTGCCCGATAACACCGACAACGAGCACTGGTTAGTCGGTGTCGGAGGCCTGAGAATGAGGGGTCTGGCTCGGTGCTGTGTGGTTTGGAGGCCTGAGAATGAGGGGTCTGGCTCGGTGCTGTGTGGGGTCTGGGTCTGGGTCTGGGTCTGGGTCTGGGTCTGGGTCTGGGTCTGGGTCTGGGTCTGAGAATGAGGGGTCTGGCTCGGTGCTGCGTGGTTTACAAGGCTCAGGAGACTCACTACGTTATCTCCCGTGGGTCTTCTAATCGATGGAGGATCATGGTGTGGCTATCTACGTAAAGTAGGACGTAAAATACAATTTAGGACGAAAAAGGAAGGGGATGTATAAAGCGTTGACTGAACTGTTCAGTGAAATTCGGAAGACATACCTCGAACCAGGGTGGGCTGAAAAAGCATTGGTAGGACATGTTTGAGGCAGCACATCCAACCGTTCCATGTAACTATCGCATGGGCCTATTTTCTCCTCCGCAGCTGTTCATCCGTGACCCGGGGACTCTCTGTTTGTTTGAATCATGAATGTCATTACCGTCTCGCGTCATATTTAGGTCAGCCAGCTTGGCACGGCAGTGTCACGTGATTGAGCTTCCTGGCGATCTTTCGCGATAACTTAAATTCCGTGATTCAGGATATGATCACTTTCGGTACTCGACTATGTTTCGTAATGAAATTGTTATGTTTTTCAAATTATCTTCTGTGCGTGGTGCCGACTTGCATTGTTATGCTGAGTTGCAACTTGTCACATCGCTGGCATATGTTGCAGCATCAGTGGAAACTGCATGTTGTGTCGAAAGGCTGCGTATCCATTTGAAAGGATGTTGCTATGTTGCATTTTCGGCGTGCAGCCTATCTCTGGTATGATGCAATGGAGCTCAGAATGTATTGCTGGTCAGACCACATCAGGCGGATCCTACTTCCGTAACGCAACCGAGAAGGCACTCAGGCTAACCTGAAGGCCATTTACCCACTCAGACATATTACAACTGGTAGGTGTTCATCCGCTCACAGGCCACGGGGAGATGTGTAACTCGGAAATCTTGAAATTGCGTAATGCGATACGCATTTATGAAATGAATCGCTCCTACCTGTAAAGAAAAACAAATATCAGCACATATTCTTTTGTGTAATGAAAGCGCAGTGTCTAAAATAATTAATTGAAGACTTGTAATGACAGTTATGTAGTGTTGATACAATTTCGTTATGTGATAACATTATGCTGGTTATGATGCGGTTATGTTTTAACAACATTTACTTTAACATTCATCCAGCAATATTATTTTAGCATCATGTGCATTCACATATCTCATCTCATCTACTAAGGTACACCTTCCTTCCTTTTATATCCTTCCTTTGATATATTTTTTTTAACGCCTAGAACTATTTTAGTGTTATTTTTATCACTGAACCAAGAGACCATGTGCTGCCGCTGAGTGCTCTGACGTCTGGTGTAACAATCAACCGAAAAAGTCTCCAACATATGAGGAAGATTGCTGGTTGTTAGGAAGAGTTAAAAAGGCAACACAAATGGTTAATTGTCTTGGTAGTTTACCTTATGAAGATAGATTTAAGAAATTGGGCATGTTTTCACTTAGATATAGAAGGCTAAGAGGAGATTTAATTGAAGTCTTCAAATTTGTAAATTGTCAACATTCTGGATATTTAAAGGGAATGTTTGAGTTCAATAGGGAAAATCGAGGTAGAGGTCATCAGCATAAACTCATTAAGAAACAAAGTAGGACAAGGCTACGACGTCATTTTTCAGTAGAAGGGTTGTAAGACATTTTAATAAGCTACCAGGGGATGTCGCTGATGCAGTGGCACTTGCTTCCTTCAAAATTATATTATATAAATACTTTACAGATAATGGATTAGTTCATAAATACTCGTGGAATTGGGCTTCTTTTATGCAGGTAGAGGAAGGCGATTTGAGGGGCGAGACTGGTGGAGGGGGGGGGGGTGCAACCTCGGATATGGGCCCAAGAGGCTCTTTGTTGCACTTTTCTTTAATGTCTGTTATGTCTTTAAGAAGACTCTCGCCGGCTTTGTTGTGGTATTGATCCCCTGGTAACGAAGTCCCCGCTCGCTACCCTCTTCCCACTCCTGGTAGCATGGCATCCTTGTTATCTCCGTCGGGGCAATCGGAAGCTCTGAGCAGATGGCATCAGTCACATAACGCAGAAGCGGCAGATGACACGGATTGACGAAAGAGAGAGAGAGAGAGAGAGAGTAGCCAGAGAGTAGCCAGAGAGTAGCCAGAGAGTAGCCAGAGAGTAGCCAGAGAGTAGCCAGAGAGTAGCCAGAGAGTAGCCAGAGACAGATGGAAGGAAGCGTCGAAATGAAAACACTGATGCAAGAACACGGAGTCCGAGACTGAGAAATGGCACAAGTTGGAGTCCGACAGTGTCTTGGTGACGCACACAAAGCCAGGGCCGGGAACGACGAGCGGCGGCGGCGCAGTCAGTCGGAGATTGCGTCACTACACGGGGGCGGACCCGGCCTGCCGGAATCATCGCGTCCAGGGCCGGGAACGACGAGCGGCGGCGGCGGCGCAGTCAGTCGGAGATTGCGTCACTACACGGGGGCGGACCCGGCCTGCCGGACTCATCGCGTCCAGTGCTGGAACGACGAGCGGCGGCGGCGGCGCAGTCCGTCGGAGATTGCGTCACTACACGGGGGCGGACCCGGCCTGCCGGACTCATCGCGTCCAGTGCTGAAAATGGCTCCGCAGAAACGGCCACCCAGGCTTCGCTGCGTATTCTGACCAGTGGGCGAGAGATCGCAACATGTTTCGACCCACTCATCTCTGATCAGCTGACATCAGTCATCAGAGATGACATGACATCAGGGCCCGAAACCGCACTCATTTCGAACAGCCCAAACTGCGCAGAAATACCTTTAAAAACCGAATTTAACCCATTCGGTGAAAAACAGCCAACATGTTGCATCTGTTCAGCTTATTGGCACTGGCTCTGTGTTCACACTTACAGACTACTGCCGCATGCCAACAACGTTCACAAACGGAGTCAATGGCCAGTTTAGAACCGAATATCACCGACCCAGACCCTTCGGCCTAAGCGGATTTCACGCTTGTTCTCTGCGGTGCCCTTCGCGGCCAATTTCCTGCTATTGCTGGCCATAAATCGGCTTTATTCTGCAGCATAGCTACCCGGCTGCCGGCCACGTCAGGCCTGTTATGTTCCGCGGCCGCAGACCCGGTCTTCGCTCTCTGCAAAGACCCAGTCCCAGTTCTGAAGCGGGACTCGGAAGGGGAAGCCGGCGTGGGGAAGGAGAGAAGGGAGATGATTTGCGAACTGTCTCGTCCGAGACAACTGTAACGATTGTACTGTGTGGACTGCGGGCTCAATGAGCTATGAAGTATGACAGTCATAGCGGGTCTAGAATCTAGTGCTGTCTTGGTATAATTTTTCAGACTGAAAAGATGCCTCGCCTGCCTCGCCCGAGATAACTGTTCCGCACAGAGCTTCCGGCCCGTCATCCGTTCATGGGCCCGGAATGGGACTCAACGAGCTAGATTAATCGAGTAGCTAGAATAATCGTTATAATTGTTTTCGGCCCGGTACAGTCATAGGGGTCTAGCAAAGTTCTTTAAATATAATTTTCGGGATGGGAAGGACTATTAAATACGTTGGTGGGATCTGGGGTTCTTGTGCGTAAGTTTTGACGCCATTTTTACTTTAGACATTTTGTTCCCATGATTATATTATTATTGACGACAAGCGTGACTGAAACTAGAATCATCTTTTACCTGGGGTCAAACCCTTGCATTTTCCGGTACGATTTATATTCCATGTCGGAGTAATTTAGAATCGTTGAGGGGTAATAATTAATTGCATCGTGGTTTTAGTTGTTGCCTTTCTTTTCTTAGATGATTACATAATCCGCATTTTAACATCATCTCCTTGACCATCTTTCTCCAAAGACCGTTGCGTGACCAGCAGCATTTTGCCATCCTCTCCTGGCCCAGGTCTCTCCAAAGACCGTTGACGTGACCTGTCGCCGGCTGTTTTGTAGTAAAGCTCCATTCTGCAGCAGAACAATGTCTCTGTTTTCACGTCTTGGCATATACTGGCGCCACCCCGGCCAACCTGGCTCGGTGATCCCTCTCCCCTCTGTCCTGCTGTTGCCCAGTGAATATAATCTCACTGCCACTGCCAGGCAGGTCGCGCAGGACAACAAAACAGACGATACCACCGACACCACACCAAAATTACCCCTCTCGTGGGCCGCCCCCGTCCACACCAAAATTAACCCTCTCTTGGGTCGCCCCCGTCCATACCAAAATGACCCCTCTCGTGGGCCGCCCCCGTCCACACCAAAATGAACTCTCTCGTGGGTCGCTCCCGTCCACACCAAAATTAACTCTCTCGTGGGCCGCCCCCGTCCACACCAAAATGAACCCTCTCGTGGGCAGCTAACCGACTAACCATCCCGCCTGCGCCGCCCAGTGGCCAGCCAAGTGGTCCTGGTTTCTCTGAACTCACCAAATGTTCTCCGCCCTGCACCGGTGCGCGACATGACAGAGAGATTCTCAGAGAATATCCGCCATGTCAGCCAACGCATCTGGGCACGCAGAGCCGTCACCGCGAATCTGCCCGCTCGAACTGAGGAACGGCGCAGTTCTGTGCCCCGTCAGATAAAGACACGTGTTTCGCCGAGATGTTCCGCGAAACGGGCGCAATTTAAATTCAGCACCGGTCGTGCGAGTGATCATATTTCCTGCGCGGAGAGAGCGGCGTGCTTTAGCGCTTCTTTGTGCGAGTCGTAGCTGGGCCATTTACGGGTTCATTCCCTCCCAGGGGTGGAAGCCGCTACAGCAGAGCCCGGCACATGCTCTGGTATAACTGACCCTACTGCTTATACTGCAGCAGGATCAATACTACACTATGCCACTGTTTCGGGTCTGTTGGATATAAATCCGACCAACGTCGCATTCTGTAAGGCGAAAGGCTGCCACTTGCACTAAGCACGCCACTTTCTCAAATACCGTGACATTCCATTAGCAAACAGCTCTCCGACCCGATGAATGTTTGCTAACAAAGGGCAAGCACTGTCAGTTGTCAGCATATTTGCCGAACCTTTCTGATGCATTGCATCCCTCTATTTTTGGTGGTGTTCACTAGGCACTATTCTGAAGTTCCGCATCCATGATTGCATGCAAAATGTATACTTGCATACTTACATAGGTACTTGCAAGTATGCAAAATGCACACTTGCATTTTTCACCATTTTCAGTCGCACACATATAACAAATTATAGAGTGGTTGATTTTCCGGTGCTTACGTAACAGCATGCACCTCTCTCTCTCTCCATGTTTTCCCGAATATCGTCTATCTGTAGATCGAGGCAAGCAACCCGCGCCGAGTGGCGATCTATTCTCTCCGCCATTGGCGCCTTTCTCGCTGGATCGGCAGCCGCTGATTGTTGGCTCGCTGGATCGGGAACCGTTGATTGCAGCTTCTGTATCACATTGCCGGCCCGGCGCGGGTTCTCACGCATGCTGAGCACGTCTTTACTGTCGACCACTGGGACTGGCGGGCATACGGGCGGGCGACAGAGACGGTGACAGCAGCAGCAGCAGCAGCAGCAGCAGCAGCAGCAGCAGCAGCAGCAGCAGCAGCAGCAGCAGCAGCAGCAGCAGCAGCAGAGTACATTGTATAATGTGTCTGGACAGTGGCGGCAGTGCGTGCCATTAGCGCTGCAGTAACTGACGTGCTCATCGTGAACAGCTGGCCTCGGGTGATTCGATTGGAACAGTTCGGGACCACCGGGCAGGGTGGTCCTGGGTGGGACGGGGGCGGGGGGGGGGACCATCGGTCCGGGGGCAGCTGTGTCGGAGCTGGGTCAAGGCTGGAGGTAATGTGTCGGCCGATATGCTGCCAGCAGTGATTACCCCGGAGCAGGCGGTAGACACGTGAGCCGGACCGATCCGAGAGCTGTTTCCGCAGTCTGGAGCTGCAGGTGCCAAGTCGTCTGCCAAGGTCGCTGGAACGCGATGACGCAGCCGATCTGCAGCGCGCTGCTGCTGCTGATGATTTTAGTCATCAGAGAAAGCTAGCTGTGGTGTCTGTCGGCGAGCGAAGTTCCAATGAGTTGCGCCCTTCACTGGTGTATATTCTGCGCATCCCGTGTTTTGTATCATTGGGATATGTGTTCAAACAGTGGAGCGTATAACTTGCCTTCATTTGATCGGTTATCCCTATTTTGGCATACCGACAGGAACTGCCTTTCCATTATGATCGATTATATGAATGGTTAAAGTGGTCCAAAATATAGATAGGGTTTCCTATTGAGTTCAAGAGGCCATTGTCACATCAACATGGTCGGATCCAGGGGGGGGGGGGGGGGGCACGGGCCATGCCCCCCAAATCACCTGAAATCGGCGCAAATTTGACACATTTCCTGAGATAATATAAAATCTAAGCAACTTTCAAAGGAAAGTTTGTTTTAAATCAGTTATCGATGCACAAGCAAGCGAAATCCGATGAGTTTTCAGATTTGTGTGAAACTTTTTTGGATTTGCCCCCCATGACCCAAACCACCCATTCTGGATCCGCCCTTGCACATCAACTTTGTGCTTTCGTCCCCACATTCTTCATATTTACATGTCTTTCATAGTTAATAGTGTCGCCCTTTTCTACCTGTAGGTAGAGTGTAAACATACTTGTGCGACATTTTGCTTCACCAACTTCTTTGAAAGGCTCCGCCCATAGTCCAACCCATAGCCCATAGTGAAAGGCTCCGCCCATAGAACCGATGTGTCTATTTTTTCGAGTATAGCTTCTACCTGATGCAATTACCTACTTATTTCCTGTCTCGGCTGATTCTAAATAGAAAATGAAAGGCAAGACCGCTACATTATAATGCTTTCTTTTCCGACTATTTGTGGCGGAAAAGAAAGCATCAGATTACTGCCGATTTTGTGTCTGCGGCGTTCGTGTCTTTGTATCACCATTTTTGTGTGCATTTTAGTTCATTATTTGGGGCTTACGTTGCATGCTGAGTTGCGTATTTTCCCCATATTTTTGTAATGACGTGTCTCTGGATATTCACAATTGCTGACTTCGCTAGAAATAGGTAGAAAATGTTCAATACAAAGTCGTATTTGTTCATTTCGAGGAACTACCCATCTTTGTAGAACATATGCTTGCCAGACACCCAAACATCCAGCTACGTTATCCGCGTCGGTAAGGACTTAATTTTGATATCGTCCG
>JAXIVJ010017660.1:0-12500 GCA_036785665.1 Chirona hameri | reverse complement strand
TGACTGGTGGACGTGGCAGCCAGCGTCTGCCGGTGCTCCGGTGCTCCCGGCTCTCTGTGTCGGGATCATATCCCGGCACCCAGCTGTCCTGTCGGCCGGCTTCTCGGCTCGGTACATAATATCTCCGCTCGGTGTTGCCAGGCCAGATAGCTAAGTAGCCGGCCATCTGGTTACCCAACATGCTGGCCACGCGTGAGGGAAAATCTCAACAAACCGCGGCTGCTGCCAGGACCAGGCCGCCGGCGTGACGACGGCTACGTCTTCATGCATTAAATAAACTCGTTTGGGGCCCATAGTAAGACGGATTATGTAAAGAAAACACCCGCTAACAACGCGTCGGTGCTGTTTGAGGTACATCAAATGATTAAAATGCTGGTCACGATCACGTCGAGTTTGTTAATTTGGCTTCTACGTCCTTGTTCTACTTATCGCTGAAATTTAGATTCGTTGAAAATATGTGGGCAGATTATGATAGTCGTACAATGTTCCAACCTTTATAACCTTGTGTTATAGTGGGTTTCGTGGCGTAAACAATTACACATGTTGTCTGCTGACAGGTGACAACTAAAAGTCGAGTGTGGGAACACGTCTACATTTTCTTCTCTCAATCAAAATGTATGTTTAATTTCGTAGGCTGTTCATTTTCTAGTTGAGAGTATGAGTGCTGGTGACGGCGGAAGCTCTGAATTAAATTGTATATATTTCGTTTAGCACCAATCATATACACTTTCTTGTTTGTTGCAGTGTAACCATTGAAGGAGACTCCAAGCATTGTTCTGTCGCTAAAATCTAGAAACAATGGACGAGGAAAAACGTTTTTCTTCTGATCTTGTTTTGTTTCAAGATTGTTGACCGTTGGCTCAGCAGTCATATCATGGTAGCAGCTGGAGCTGCAGTGGCCATGCTATTATCAGCCCTTCGGCCGTCAGATACAAGCGGAACATCAGATGTCAACGGGGCACGAAATGAAGCCGACCATTTGCCTTTCTCTTTTGGTGTAGAACTTCAATAGACAACTGGTGCACGAACTGTGCACGATCGTGATAACATGACAGTTACAATAGTCAACGCTGATCACGAAAAACATCAACAAAAAACGCCATGTCTCAACTTTCCGCGTGTAACGCAAGCAATAGGTGAACAGTTCTCCGTGGTGGTCGTTTGGCAGTGGGCTAGCTTCAGCTTATCCTGGACCATTCGCATGAACTGAATCGACAAACTGACTAACGTTCCAACTCATGCGATATGTGATATAAAACGACACGCGTATCGAAACTTCGCGAAACGCGTCACGCGCATCACGTCACGTAACGTCCCGGGCCGGCCGCGCGTGTCACGTGCCGACGGTCACGTATACCGGCGCCATCAGCTGCAGTAATCGGCCGTGATGATCAGCAACCAGACTCGTGATCAATGAGTCAGGATCAGCAACCAGACTCGTGATCGATGAGTCAGGATCAGCAACCAGACTCGTGATCAATGAGTCAGGATCAGCAACCAGACTCGTGATCGATGAGTCAGGATCAGCAACCAGACTCGTGATCAATGAGTCAGGATCAGCAACCAGACTCGTGATCAATGAGTCAGGATCAGCAACCAGACTCGTGATCAATGAGTCAGACCGACCGACTGCCGAGCCAGCCAGTCAGACCGACCGACTGCCGATGCCGAGCCAGCCAGTCAGGCCGACCGACTGCCGAGCCAGCCAGTCAGACCGACCGACTGCCGAGCCAGCCAGTCAGACCGACCGACTGCCGATGCCGAGCCAGCCAGTCAGGCCGACCGACTGCCGAGCCAGCCAGTCAGACCGGCCGACTGCCGAGCCAGCCAGTCAGACCGACCGACTGCCGAGCCAGCCAGTCAGGCCGACCGACTGCCGAGCCAGCCAGTCAGACCGACCGACTGCCGAGCCAGCCAGTCAGACCGACCGACTGCCGAGCCAGCCAGTCAGACCGACCGACTGCCGAGCCAGCCAGTCAGACGGACCGACTTCCGAGCCAGCCAGTCAGACCGACCGACTGCCGAGCCAGCCAGTCAGACCGACCGACTGCCGAGCCAGCCAGTCAGACCGACCGACTGCCGAGCCAGCCAGTCAGACCGACCGACTGCCGAGCCAGCCAGTCAGGCCGACCGACTGCCGAGCCAGCCAGTCAGACCGACCGACTGCCGAGCCAGCCAGTCAGACCGACCGACTGCCGAGCCAGCCAGTCAGACCGACCGACTGCCGAGCCAGCCAGTCAGACCGACCGACTGCCGAGCCAGCCAGTCAGACCGACCGACTGCCGAGCCAGCCAGTCAGACCGACCGACTGCCGAGCCAGCCAGTCAGACCGACCGACTGCCGAGCCAGCCAGTCAGACCGACCGACTGCCGAGCCAGCCAGTCAGACCGACCGACTGCCGAGCCAGTCAGTCAGACCGACCGACTGCCGATCCAGCCAGTCAGACCGACCGACTGCCGAGCCAGCCAGTCAGACCGACCGACTGCCGAGCCAGCCAGTCAGACCGACCGACTGCCGAGCCAGCCAGTCAGGCCGACCGACTGCCGAGCCAGCCAGTCAGACCGACCGACTGCCGAGCCAGCCAGTCAGACCGACCGACTGCCGAGCCAGCCAGTCAGACCGACCGACTGCCGAGCCAGCCAGTCAGACCGACCGACTGCCGAGCCAGCCAGTCAGACCGACCGACTGCCGAGCCAGCCAGTCAGACCGACCGACTGCCGAGCCAGCCAGTCAGACCGACCGACTGCCGAGCCAGCCAGTCAGACCGACCGACTGCCGAGCCAGCCAGTCAGACCGACCGACTGCCGAGCCAGCCAGTCAGACCGACCGACTGCCGAGCCAGCCAGTCAGACCGACCGACTGCCGAGCCAGCCAGTCAGACCGACCGACTGCCGAGCCAGCCAGTCAGACCGACCGACTGCCGAGCCAGCCAGTCAGACCGACCGACTGCCGAGCCAGCCAGTCAGACCGACCGACTGCCGAGCCAGCCAGTCAGACCGACCGACTGCCGAGCCAGCCAGTCAGACCGACCGACTGCCGAGCCAGCCAGTCAGACCGACCGACTGCCGAGCCAGCCAGTCAGACCGACCGACTGCCGAGCCAGCCAGTCAGGCCGACCGACTGCCGAGCCAGCCAGTCAGACCGACCGACTGCCGAGCCAGCCAGTCAGGCCGACCGACTGCCGAGCCAGCCAGTCAGACCGACCGACTGCCGAGCCAGCCAGTCAGACCGACCGACTGCCGAGCCAGCCAGTCAGACCGACCGACTGCCGAGCCAGCCAGTCAGACCGACCGACTGCCGAGCCAGCCAGTCAGGCCGACCGACTGCCGAGCCAGCCAGTCAGACCGACCGACTGCCGAGCCAGCCAGTCAGACCGACCGACTGCCGAGCCAGCCAGTCAGGCCGACCGACTGCCGAGCCAGCCAGTCAGACCGACCGACTGCCGAGCCAGCCAGTCAGACCGACCGACTGCCGAGCCAGCCAGTCAGACCGACCGACTGCCGAGCCAGCCAGTCAGACCGACCGACTGCCGAGCCAGCCAGTCAGACCGACCAGTCAGACCCACCGACTGCCGAGCCAGCCAGTCAGACCGACCGACTGCCGAGCCAGCCAGTCAGACCGACCAGTCAGACCGACCGACTGCCGAGCCAGCCAGTCAGACCGACCGACTGCCGAGCCAGCCAGTCAGACCGACCAGTCAGACCCACCGACTGCCGAGCCAGCCAGTCAGACCGACCGACTGCCGAGCCAGCCAGTCAGACCGACCAGTCAGACCGACCGACTGCCGAGCCAGCCAGTCAGACCGACCGACTGCCGAGCCAGCCAGTCAGACCGGCCGACTGCCGAGCCAGCCAGTCAGACCGACCGACTGCCGAGCCAGCCAGTCAGACCGACCGACTGCCGAGCCAGCCAGTCAGACCGACCGACTGCCGAGCCAGCCAGTCAGGCCGACCGACTGCCGAGCCAGCCAGTCAGACCGACCGACTGCCGAGCCAGCCAGTCAGACCGACCGACTGCCGAGCCAGCCAGTCAGACCGACCGACTGCCGAGCCAGCCAGTCAGACCGACCGACTGCCGAGCCAGCCAGTCAGGCCGACCGACTGCCGAGCCAGCCAGTCAGGCCGACCGACTGCCGAGCCAGCCAGTCAGGCCGACCGACTGCCGAGCCAGCCAGTCAGACCGACCGACTGCCGAGCCAGCCAGTCAGGCCGACCGACTGCCGAGCCAGCCAGTCAGACCGACCGACTGCCGAGCCAGCCAGTCAGACCGACCGACTGCCGAGCCAGCCAGTCAGACCGACCGACTGCCGAGCCAGCCAGTCAGACCCACCGACTGCCGAGCCAGCCAGTCAGACCGACCGACTGCCGAGCCAGCCAGTCAGACCGACCGACTGCCGAGCCAGCCAGTCGGACCGACCAGTCAGGCCGACCGACTGCCGAGCCAGCCAGTCAGACCGACCGACTGCCGAGCCAGCCAGTCAGACCGACCGACTGCCGAGCCAGTCAGACCGACCAGTCAGACCGACCGACTGCCGAGCCAGCCAGTCAGACCGACCGACTGCCGAGCCAGCCAGTCAGGCCGACCGACTTCCGAGCCAGCCAGTCAGGCCGACCGACTGCCGAGCCAGCCAGTCAGACCGACCGACTGCCGAGCCAGCCAGTCAGACCGACCAGTCAGACCGACCAGTCAGACCGACCGACTGCCGAGCCAGCCAGTCAGACCGACAGAATGCAGCCCAGTGTTGCTGCTGTCAAGGACATCGCGCCGAGACAGACAGACACGGGGCAGATGTCGAAAACGGTGACAATTTGAGGGTCATTGCGAATAATAAAATTACGGATACAGTTATATTCAACATATTGGTAAAAGCTGACATAACGATGGGTCAAAGCTGCACCTACTTCCCTACAATGTTCTTGTGAGTGTTATTTTATAGTATTTACATTTCGATATCAAAGCAATAGGTGCACCTTCCTAAAATAAATATCAGTTCTTCACAGATCACGCTTACACTTCCTGTAACAGCACATGCTGCTCGATATTGGCTTGTAAGCTGACTCAAGAGAACCACAGCTGCAACTGTCCAGCAGTTCCCGAGATCGTCTCCTCTCAGAGGGTGTCGCTGCTTTGACTGCAGAAGTTATTATGGGCTTGTTACTTCGTGCTTCATTACCGGTATCCAGTCTGTTCCAGACGCCCGCTCATAACACCCGATACAGAGCTGCGTTGCTCCCTCCAGGAGTTTTCTATTCATGCCGCCGATCCTATGTATCCGGTGCGATGCCGGAACTGGCGCTGCAGATAATGAAGCCATATCGCGCCGCTGATTCACCGGACTTCCTATGCGTGGGAGACCTGAGCAGGCCAGTAATAGACGTCCGTCCTCCCTTCTGTCGTGTGTGGCAGGGCCGGCCTGCTGCCGGAGAGCCAAACCAAGACATCACGTCTGCAGCAATAGACGGGACGCCCTCCCTTCTGTCGTGTGTGGCAGGACCTGCTGCCGGAGAGCCAAACCAAGACATCACGTCCGCAGCAATAGACGGGACGTCCTCTCTTCTGTCGTATGTGGCAGGGCCGGCCTGCTGCTGGAGAGCCAAACCAAGACATCACGTCCGCAGCAATAGACGGGACGTCCTCTCTTCCGTCGTATGTGGCCGGCCTGCTGCCGGAGAGCCAAACCAAGACATCACGTCTGCAGCAATAGACGGGACGCCCTCCCTTCTGTCGTGTGTGGCAGGGCCGGCCTGCTGCCGGAGAGCCAAACCAAGACATCACGTCTGCAGCAATAGACGGGACGCCCTCCCTTCTGTCGTGTGTGGCAGGACCTGCTGCCGGAGAGCCAAACCAAGACATCACGTCCGCAGCAATAGACGGGACGTCCTCTCTTCTGTCGTATGTGGCAGGGCCGGCCTGCTGCTGGAGAGCCAAACCAAGGCATCACGTCTGCAGCAATAGACGGGACGTCCTCCCTTCTGTCGTGTGTGGCAGGGCCTGCTGCCGGAGAGCCAAACCAAGACATCACGTGCGCAGCAATAGACGGGACGCCCTCCCTTCTGTCGTGCGTGGCAGGGCCGGCCTGCTGCCGGAGAATCGAGCCAAGGGATCGCGTCCGAACTAATGCATAAACATTTGCTCTTGACTTGAACGGCCTGAGGTTTGCTGGCAGCGGCCGCAATAGATAGAGCCAATAGACTAGGAAGGCCGTGCCAAGGCTTTGCGGCTGCACGTAAAGCGTTCGTATCTAAATTCTGCCGGTCACAGCAATTTAGCGATCAGATGGTAGGGACCACGGTTTATGAAACAAGTTATGTTTAGCAAAGGACTCTGATCCCGGAGGCCGCCTTCCAAGCAAAAGGTTCGGACTTCGGACTAAATCTACCAAACAAAGTCGTCATTTTTTAGGATTGACATCGCTAAACCGTCATTCCATCCGTCTCATCCCAGTCGCCGACCGACAACGTCCCCCCGTGGCTCGACCGACGGCCGATCCGCGGCGCTGTGCACGATTCGTGATCACATGACAGAACTTTAAAATAGTCAACGATGAGCGCGAAAAACATCAACAAAACCGCCATGTCTCAACTTTCCGCGTGTAACGCAAACAATAGGTGAACAGTTCTCCGTAGTGGTCATTTGGCAGTGGGCTTAGCATCAGCTTATCCTGGACCATTATCATAAAACTGAATCGACAAACTGACTAACGTTCCAACTCATGCGATACGTGATATATAACGACACGCGTATCAAAACTTCGTGAATTCATACTTCGTGAAACGCATTTAAACGTTTGAGTGGACCGAATGCTATTGATGCAGCAGGTATCTCTTGGAATCTTCGAAGCTGCCTCTAACCGATGATTAGATGAATGGTATTATATAATACCTCTTCGGATCTTCACAGGTTGTTCCTGACCAATGGTCTCTGAGTGGAGTCACACACTCTTATCTCGGAGTGGAGTTGCACACTCATCTCGCGCCTCGCGAAGCGTCGCGTCGCGTCGCGCTGCGGTTACATACCAAACGGTCCCGGAGAGGGGGGGGGGGGCAATCTGTCGCCGTTGCCAAGGCCGTGACCTTGGGCTCTGACCCCGCGGTCGCCTGCCAGCGCCCGAGGCGAGAACGTCCGGGAGGAATGTCGTACTGTCGAAACATTGTGTCTGGGTGCCGCTCATTGCGCAGCGGTTTTTGTGTCCCGATTTAGGGCCTCGATCGGACGTAGGGTGTTGTCCTGTCACGATTTGGTGAGCTGCTGTCGTGCTGCGAAAGACAAGGTGCTGGCCAGTGAAGGTAGCAACGATCGATGCCTGACGATAACTTTTTGGAAGCAACAATAGTGATTACAAATAGGACGAACATTTGCACAACATTTGCCCATGGTGAATGAGGGTGTGCGAATTATTTCGTGATTATCGCCTTTGACGCTGCATTATTATATTCTAATGCTTTCTTGATCCGTATGTCGGTATATCGGAGTGCCTCGGCGCCTTGCCGACCCTGCCCTGTTTGTGAATGTACCGTCGCGTCGTAGGCAACTAAAGGTGGTGTGGTGGGTTACGAAACGAACCAGGCGGCCACATCACAGTCGAGGAAAGAGTCGTGTCATTGTATATGCATCGCGCACCTATCGGCTGTATCGTAATGCAGTGGTGAAGGAGGGAGTTGCTCTACTCAGCTGGGCCCGCCTGCCGCGGTTGCTATGGTGACCGGTGCCAGCAGGGTTGGCGGGCCGGAGACGAGTCAACTTTTACATTTGAGATCAACTTCTGTCAGTCTCACGCCGGTGCTGGCAGAAGTGTCGGGAAGTGTTGAGAGTTTTCATTTTATAGGCACATGGTCCCGTGGCAAATGTTATTGCTTCTTGGAATATATTTCAGATCTTAGCCCACATTTGCCGTGACAGGCCTTATAAGAAGTAGCCGTCTAAAAGTTACCTCGGTAACAGACCTGCTCTCACGAGTACCTCTGAACCAAGCAACTTGTCGCCTTAGGTTTTGATGTCGCCTTTAAACGTTTTCCGTTGCCAACTGGTGTCACATGTCATCAACATGTCATCAATTACAGTCCCTAGTCAGTTCAGAAATGACTGGGCGATACCGAAATAGCGGGAAATGTGAGTTATTTTGCGTCTTGGCCGTCGGAAGTGACAGCTGCAGGCATCCTGGCCCAGCAGGCCTCTGACGAATTGGAGCATTCAGTTTAGGTCAGCCGTCTCTGGCATCAGCCGGACATCTTACCAACCTCTCGGCACCACCACCGCAAACACCGGCCATTCACCGCGCTCATTCTGACTGACACCGCATCCATTCAACATGCTCCAGACACTGACACCGCGCCCATTCAACACGCTCCAGACACTGACACCGCGCTCATTCTGACTGACACCGCGCCCATTCAACATACTCCAGACACTGACACCGCGCTCATTCTGACTGACACCGCGCCCATTCAACATACTCCAGACACTGACACCGCGCCCATTCAACACGCTCCAGACACTGACACCGCGCTCATTCTGACTGACGCCGCGCCCATTCAACATACTCCAGGCGCTGACACCGCGCTCATTCTGACTGACACCGCGCCCATTCAACATACTCCAGACACTGACACCGCGCTCATTCTGACTGACACCGCGCCCATTCAACACATTCTCACCGACACCGCGCCCATTCAACACGCTCCAGGCGCTGACACCGCGCTCATTCTGACTGACACCGCGCCCATTCAACACGCTCCAGGCGCTGACACCGCGCTCATTCTGACTGACACCGCGCCCATTCAACACATTCTCACCGACACCGCGCCCATTCAACACGCTCCAGACACTGACACTGCGCTCATTCTGACTGACACCGCGCCCATTCAACATACTCCAGACACTGACACCGCGCCCATTCAACACGCTCCAGACACTGACACCGCGCCCATTCAACACGCTCCAGGCGCTGACACCGCGCTCATTCTGACTGACACCGCACCCATTCAACACATTCTCACCGACACCGCGCCCATTCAACACGCTCCAGGCGCTGACACCGCGCTCATTCTGACTGACACCGCGCCCATTCAACACATTCTCACCGACACCGTGCCCATTCAACACGCTCCAGACACTGCCACCGCGCCCATTCAACACGCTCCAGACACTGACACCGCGCTCATTCTCACCGACACCGCGCCCATTCAACACGCTCGCGGCCTCTCAGTGAATATAGTCCACCCGCCCCGACAGTACACAATCAGCTGTGACGTTTTTTAGGGGGAGGGAGGGAGGGGAGGGGTTCTCGCCCACCCCGTAGTCCGGCCTATAGCCATATGCCGTCGCGGGTGGGGAGGGGAACCACCCCCTCAGGGGCGGGGAACCGAATGACTTGCGCCAGTAACCAGACTCGAACCCGGAACCCTTGGATTCCGAGTCCAACGCTCGGCTGTGACGCGGGTCCGCAGTGAAAAATTTGAGGACGTGTTGTCGATTGCAAATTGCAATGGCTGGCGATCGCTTTTCCCCGTTTGTTTCTAGCTAGTATAGTACCCGAGATTATGGGGATTTCTGGAGTAAAGTCTTAAAACAGGAAAAAATGGCAAATTTGGCCTTTGATGACCTCTGGCGACCTCAATTTTGACCTGACCTAAACAAATACTTGAATACTTTCGATAGAAATTGTATCAAGCTATCACACTCAGTTTTCCGATTGTCGCTACGTAGCGTAGTTTTCGAGATTTTACGGGGGGGCGGAAATTACCCCCTGCAGTTCGTGTTCGGCGCAAACCCCCTGCAGTGCGCGGGTTAAGATATTATCATTGGTATTTGGTTCCAAGCAAATGAGGCGAACCAAATATTCAAACAAATGCTGGCAGCGGGCCATTGTCGATTCTCGTTTCGCCCACTAGTCAACGAGAAGTTGGGCCTTGCGCCGTGCCGATCAGATAGTGACAATGCGCGGCGCTAAAGCAGGGGCTCAGGCGCTCTACCGTTTACATTACATGCTAAGCCCTTCTTAATGCGTGTTGTGAGTCAATGTGGATGAGATGCGTTGACAGACCTCGTGTCCTTGGAAAGCTCAGCTCTTGTTGACAGTTGTGACTGACTGCCAACAGATGGCTACAATGGTAGAATTTCCCGACCACCAGTTGTTTATATAACCAGCCACCCTCAAAAAGTTGTTTATATAACCACTGACATGGATCTTAGACTCTCAGTCCGCATGGACCTTATACTCTCTGCCAGTTTCACTCTTCGACAGTCTGTTTTGCGACTGACATCGCGGTCCGGCTTCGTACCAGTGGTGTTCAATACTGTGAGATGTAGGGCAGGTGCTGTTGGTAGCCTGCTAATCGCTATTGACGGCTGTATTGACGGCTGCAGGAGGGCTGCAGCGGCAGTATTGTCCGTGACTGTGAGGATCGGACGTAGGGCTGGTCCTGTTGGTAGCAGCTGATATTGACGGCTATATTGACTCGCAGGAGGGCTGCGGCGGCAGTATTGTCCGTGGTGTGAGGATCGGACGATGGACGGAAGGCCGGCACAGCGTGGCGTCACATCGACCCATTTTAACTTCCAGAAACTTCCGGCGATTCCCCTCGGCCCTCGGTGCAGTGAACCCGTTAGTTTGGCACTATAGGCACCTATTTCGTTGTTAAAAGCGCCCCAACACCTGCTTCCAACATTCAACAAAGCCCCTAGCATAATCCGTGGATCAATGGTCATCGATTCCGTCATCGACGGCTCCACTGTCGTCGGCACTCACATGGACTGCGAAACGTGCCTAAGTTTTGGTTCCTTTAAAAGCTCGACTGTCCTACCGTTGCAGCCCAATGCATTAGGAACACATTTAACTCGTATCATCATTTTAGTGTCCTGTACTGACGATCGAATGTGCCCGGCTATCGGGTCTCATCGTATCCTGGTAGAATTGAAGCGACGTTCGGTCTTATAACAGTCACCTGACATAGCAGTCATGTCTCACCAGTCACCACACCAGCCTAGCCATGCCAGCTGTCCTCATCAGCTGTTCTCAGACTGCGATCTATCGAGTACGGCCAGCGGTCTTCTGCGAAATCATGCAGTAGGTATATGATAAAGATCTAATTCTAATTCTAGCCACTCAATTCACTCAGATAACCTAACTCTTGAGGGTGTGTCGCTTTTCTGCAAGTCAGTGAATCAATTGGCAATCACAGATCATGATAATATGCATTCGACGTGTCAGTGATTTTTTCCTCTCAAGAGTATACACTGGGTCTCAAGGCCAGACATCGAATGTTCCTCTATATCTCGTCGCAAACCCGTCAGTCTTGATCGGAAGCATCTGACATATGACGTCACACCTGGCCCGATCGCCGTCACGGTACAACTAGACAAGCGCAAAGCTTCCGCCAACCAACACCATCTTGGCCATCACAGTCTTCGCCAACGCCGAGGAAAACCATGCAGGCGACGCGTGACCGTTACAGGAGTTGCACTGAGCGCTCGATTGAAGAACATCCGGGTTGGCGACAAATAGACCGCCACTCAATCACCTGTCGCTGGCAGTTCCGGACCGCCGGCGGGGTCGCTGCGGTGCAAGGCGACCCCGCTGCTTTATCACGTCACGTCACGTCACGTCACGTCACGTTACGCCGTCCCCACGCGTTCGTCGCCGGATAGCGTGGCAGTCGGCAGTATTCCCCCCCCCCCCCCTCCCACCCTCCCCAGGCTGCTCCTTCCCCGCATGTGCAAACCTACCTGCTCCCCTCCATGCCCCTTACACACTTCACGCAGACACGGGGGCACGCAGGCTCGCAGGGGCGGCCTTCCGCGCCGCGAGGCCGAGCTTGCGGTCGTCCAGGATCGCCCATCCTCGCCACGGAGCCTTCCGTGACACCAGATCGGCCTGTTGCCCGTGCGGCTTTGTCTGCCAGCCGTTACGAGATCGCAGTCCTCGTGTGTGGCAGTGTCTTTGTCAGTCCGTCGCGTGCTGCGGCGCAACTAATCCAGGCCCGGCCATTGATTGGCTCGCAGCCGCCGGTGTGATGTCACACGTCACGCTGTTGTGACGTCACACGCCACGTAGACACTGCGTGTGTGTGTCGCACTGCGCTGCGAGCGTCGAGGCTAATTATGACGTCACTGGTGGTTCCGCCGGCGGTCTGGCGGGTTTGCCGAGGTCGGGTCGTGCCAAGGTCGGGTCGTGCCGAGGTTTGCCTTGGCTGTCGCCGCACCGCCAGCCTTGGCAACGCACAGGGCCTATATTGCCGCGTCAGGCACGGCAGGATGTTCTGCATAGCGGTGTGGTGCTGTGTGCTGCACGTGGTGCTGCTAATAATATGGGCCATCAGACCATCGGCGGGTGGTCCGATCACCGACCCTGACCCGTGACCCCGGTGCCTGTGACCGTCACTGACACTACCGGCTGCTTAACATGAATTCATGCCACCGCGTATCCCTACCCAGCGGGGTGGTCCGATCAATAGACCCGCTCTTATACGGGAACATCAGATGGAGCCGTTCTGACATCGTCA
>JAXIVJ010017659.1:0-25503 GCA_036785665.1 Chirona hameri | reverse complement strand
AGGTCCAGCTGTAACAGTACCTGGAAGCCGTGTAGGTCCAGCTGCCCAGCTTCAGGATGCACGTCTGATCGTCGAAGGGGAAGTAAGTGACGTCCACGCGCATGTGGAGCGAAACTTGGTCGGCGGCGGCCAGAACACGCGGCCGTTGTGGTGTACCATCGCCTTACTGTTCATGTAGCCTCGGGTGTAGTCATCCGCGCTGTAACTCAGAAACATCATTGACGTCAGCATATGTCCGCACAGTGGGGTCCACAGTAGTAGCACAGGAGTAAGACATAGTTCATCATATGTTTTACGTGCAAATAAATCAAACTGACGTTACTAAACATCAGCACAGTCAAAACGCGTAATTGGCCGTGACTGCAATACCTGGGTAGTCTGTATCTGGCGGCGCGGTAGCACAGGTCTGTAACACGTATTTTTGGGGCAGAGTGCACGTAAATGGTGATATCACCGACACGTTGGTTTTCTACTCCAAATTTAGGTTTCGATGACTATATGATAAGCAAAGGCAGGCTCATTTGCAAGGCCGGAGCATTTCTGCAATAACTGTTTGCATATCCATTCCAGAACTTCCTTATCCATTCCAGAACTTCCTTATCCATTCCAGAACTTTCCTTATCCATTCCAGAACTTCCTTATCCATTCCAGAACTTCCGGTGCAGATGAAATGGGCACACTTTGTAGCTGCTGCATTTTCTTCGTTGATCAATAGTGCAAATGACCGTCGGTGGGACTAAGTTCGGAGCTGCAATACCTCAGCCGACGCCCACAAACAATTTGCTTAATGCCCTCATTTAGCCAGCATCCCGGTTCAAAGCTGACCACTTCTATTTGCATTTCAACCAGGGGCGGATCCAGTGTTTTCTTAGGCTAGGGGCCGCTTGCCCGAGGGCGGAATATTTCCTCGGTGACAGGGGCGGCATGGTCCAGAGGGGCGGAAATATGTAAATTAAACGGGTCAAATATACCTCTTCCTTAACCCGCGACCCCCGGGGGGGGGGGGGGGCAGAATCCGCCTCTTCACGGATTTTCTCAATAACTTGAAAACTATGATAGATATCGACGTAAAACGTGCCATACCTTAAGCTGCATCCATTCTACGTCTTCTCTCAACATTGCATTACAATTGGTGAAGTGGGGTTCGGAGATAAAGACGTTTTAGTGACGTCATGGCATGCCATTTTTGGTAGAAAAACGAGAAATGTTTGAAAAGCCGTAGAAAATTGAGTTGTAAAGCAAATTGCAAATACAAAACGTGAAAGGAAAGAACGTAACATTCTCTTCAAAATCGCAGTCTCGGATTTTCGAAATATTTTGTTTTTCCCCTAAAATATACAAAACTGATTAGTTTAGGAAAATTTCACACAAAATATAAATTTTCAAAGATATCAACACACGGAATATATATTGGATAACCATTAACCAAGTATGAACGATACCCACACAAATTTCAAAGTAAAATCTGTATTTTTGACTGACTTATGGCTTCCAAGTATGATTAACTCATGACGTATTTGCTTTGACCAGATACAGACAAATAAATGCCGCAACTGCTGTATTTATTAGACAAAACTGGTCTAGAAACAAGCCTTTTTATTTATATTAATCAATTTCAAATTTTAACCTTATGCAACCTGACCTTGACCTGACCTTGCGGGGCGGAGTTAAACCCTTTGCAAGTCTGGTGGCATGATCGGAAGTCCGACTGCGGATCTACGTATACGTAGGTTTACATGATTCAAAGATGCACATGATTTGTGTTTTCTCCGGGCTAACTACATGTAGCCGGAAAAGCAAAAAATATATATATTGTCGCAACATCGGGAAACTAAGTTGCATACGTGGATAAACAATGTGCAAAATATTGTGTTACGGCAGTTGAGTCGTTTGTTATTGGGGCTTTAGTCGCGCCTTAATAATAATAAAACGTTTTCAGCGTCGGTCACCGATTTTTACGACATTTGGTCTCAAGGTCAAATCGAACCACCTGTTTCACCACCACCATTATGACCTTACAGGTCTCCTACAAGTCCAATTCAAGGTCATAGGACGGGGGACGCTGGAGCGCCCACATTGTGCGTCCGATTGCAACACAGATGGTCTCAAACAATGCCCGTGCCCATTTCCAGGATGACAAGCATTCTTAGAGTTGTTCCCCGTGACTATCAAGGTCAAATTCAAGGTCAAAAGACGGGAACGCTGTAGCGCCCAACTTTGGGCGCTAACTTGAAGGTCTTGGGGCACAATGTAAGAATGCTTGTCATTCTGGAAATGGGCAAGGGGAATCGTTTGAGACCATTTGTGTCGTGATTGTACAGTAACTTTGGGCGCTACAGGATTCTCCGTCCTTTGACCCTGAATTTGACATTGAAGGTCACATGGCTGGACATTGAAGGTCACGGGTCACAACCCTGAACATTATTGTGATCTTGGAACTGGGCACGATGAATCGTTTGAGACCAATTTGTCGCAATCGAACAGTAACTTTGAATGCTACAGCGTTCCTCGTCATTTGACCCTGAATTTGACATTGAAGGTCGCATGGCTGGACCTTGAAGGTCACGGGTCACAACCCTGAAAATTATTGTCATCCTGGAACTGGGCACGAGGAATCGTTTGATACTATTTTGTCGGGATCGGACGGTAACTTTGGGCGCTACAGCGTTCCCCGTCGTTTGACCTTGAATTTGATCTCGAAGGAGACCAGTAAGGTAAAAATTGACTTGATTTTTTTGGAAACAGGAGGTTCGATTTGACCTTAGTACCAAATGGCGTAAAAATCGGTGACCGACGCTGAAAACGTTTCTGTGGAGCTAACATCATGGACATTATTCATCCAAGCTACTTTTAGGCGCCCCGAGTGTAAAAGATCCAATACGTCGGCACCTTCAACGCCTCGCCAGGCATATTTATAACAGTGTCACGGTTATTTCATGGGGATCCAGGCCTCTTCGTAGGCGCCATCCAGGGCGCTATCGGGGGGGGGGGGGGGGGAAGGGTGTTACTAGCCGTTTTCACGAAATATTGTTGCGCTGAAAAGTTTCTGAAAGATCCTGAAAGTTTTGAAAACTATACAACTTTTAAATGCGATTTTTGGGTAGAAATTTCCCTCATAATTTTGTCATATGTTGGTAAGAATACAATATGTTGACAAAATTGCGATTTGGTGGTAATACGCACGATAAGTATTGATAGAATCTTCCTGAAACCTTTCAGGAAGATTCTATCAATACTTATCTTGCTTATTACCACCAAACCGCAATTTTGTCAACATATTGTATTCTTACCAACATATGACAAAATTATGAGGGAAATTTCTAGCCAAAAATCGCATGCAAAAGTTGTGCAGTTTTTCAAAACTTTCAGAATTGTTCAGAAACTTTTCAGCGCAATAGTCCGTGAAAACGGCTATTAGTTTCGAAGGTCGCCGGTGCCCGATCGCCGTCGGAGGGAAGCTAAAGGCGCCAGGGTCCCATCATTCTGAGTGCGCCGGGACACTGCATCGCTTTCGGGCCGGCAAGGTGCCATTCGGGGGCGGTATGATACCTTCCGAGGGCAGCAAGATGCCTTCCGAGGGCGGCAAGACGTCTTCCGAACTCCGAAGGGGCATAATGCACTCTGAGGGCGGCAAAATATCTTCCGAGGGCGGCAAGATGTTTTCCGAGGGCGGCATGATGCATTCCGAGGGCGGCAAAATTGTTTTCCGAGGGTTACACGATGTCTTCTGAGGGCGACACGATGTTTTCCGAGGGCGGCATAATGCGCTCTGAGGGCGGCATGATGCTTTCCGAGGGCGGCGATGTACCTTCCGAGGGCGGCATAATGTATTGTGAGGGCGGCAAGATGTCTTCTGAGGGTGCCAGGGTGCCTTTCAAGAGTGCTACGATGCTGTCGGTAAACACATGGGCGCCCTGGCGGCCTCCTGAGAACAATACGGCGCCTTCGGCACCGGCAAATCCTTTGCAAGAACGGCGTTGCGGCGACTTCGGCGCGGCGGTGCCCGAGGGCGCCGTTTTCTAAGGCAGGGGGCTTAAGCCCCTCCCTGGATCCGCCACTGATTTCAACCGGAGATGAGTCCCTCAGCGGGATCATACCTGAATGTCAGGCAGCTGTCCGCCTTCAAACAAACTCTCCCCACGGGGCCTGGCCGCTAACCGGATCGACCCGCCAGCACATACGGCCAAATTAAGTGGCACTAACGAGTACCTCCTGCTCCCGACGGCTCCTTATTTCTCTTTGGACAGTTTTACCGGCGGCAGAACGACCCAGTCTGATGGTGAGGCCGGCAATTCAGCGCCTTCTCAGACTGCTGGCCCCCTCGGAGGCCGACTCTGGATCTCAACTATGGAGCCCGGCCGGCGGCCAGTGGTCGGACGTCCGACGTTTCAGGCCGGCAGAGTAAATCTGATACCGGGTGGATCATAGCGAGGGAAGGAGCGTGTCAGCTGTCACACCGGAAGTCACATCAGCACGCGCTGTTCTCTTATGTAATGTGCGAGTGAGTTCCGGGCAACCTAGAGTGCCGCTTAAGTGCGCAATATGTTCACGAGTGGTTGTCAAGTTATTTAAGTTTATTATTTACTTACAATATGATATAATACATTGTATTTAGTTAACATTTAATAATAATGTATGCATTATAAATATTTTTGCTTCATGATTAGAAATAAAAGGAGCCATTAACCCTCGCCAGTGCAGGGGGTGGATGCCCCCCCCCCCCCCCTCCTCGGTTTTTCAGAAATACCTAGCGTATTTATCAACCGATTGCGATGAAACTTTCAGTACCCTACTTTTGAACAATTTGACACATACTCTGAAATTGTTTAACTTTTATCCCACATGACCCGTGACCTATGACCTGTTTATCAAGGTCATGTCAGGCGCAACTGGCGTCTCGTAGTATCGGTGCTAGTAACTTGTGCAGTTACCGAATGTTTGCTGCTCAGGAGCATATGTACATGTGTCAACAGCTGACATTTATGGTTTCCACTGAGGTTGTGACCTCGGTTGACCTTTTCAGAGGCCACCAAAGTCACTGACCTCCGATGATCTGATATTATTTGTTTGGCCTCGGGCAGTTTCTATGACATTTTGTGACGCTGATTTCAAATTTGGCATCCATTTTACATTATTATATGTTCCTCTGGGGTCATGCACTTTCACAGTTCAACCGAGGTCACTGACTTCCGATGACCTGAAATGACCTTTTTGGAATCTGGTAGTTTCTAGAACATTTTGTGACGCTGATTTCAAAGTTGGCATCCATATTGCATAAATATGTGCTTATTTACGATTGTAGCTCGATTCAATTCAATTTCTACACATTTACAATTTCGATGACATCCGGGTCATTGACATGACCTGAGGGGTCACCACCTAATGACCCAGTACCTTAAAATCAGGTAACAACGGCTTCCTCCGTCACACGCCAGGGGGTCGTACCCCCCTCCCCCTGCACGGTCACATCGGTATCGGACGCTGTACTGACGAGGGTTAAGTGTCGGGTTGTAACATTCTGATGTCAAAACCAGGGTCCACACCACCTGAAGCTCCAACAACGACTGCAGTGCCGTCAGCCAACGCTCCTGTTACAACAGGCCGGTAAATCTGTTGCTGGGGAGGCGCCGTCTCTATCTGTGACCACGCCAGTGCAGTGGCGCGCCGCAGCTGGCCGGCAGAGACAATTGTGACGCACGGGCAATTGATCTAGCGCAGCGGCGGGGCAGCGGCCGGCGTGGCGGCGGAGATAAGACGCAGACTGACTGATGCATAGCGTGGCATGGTCGGGAAGGGTGGTCGGGAAGTGACAGACGGTCCGTGGCAGTGCCCGAGCGGTGACCGGTGGCATGGGGTCACTGCCGGTACCAAACCTATACGGTCACCGCTGGACCGGTCCAACAGGACAGCCGCCCCTGGCTCAGCTCAGCAGACAGGGTGGTTACCAGGCAGGGTGGGACAGGGTGGACAGCAGACAGGGTGGACAGCAGACAGGGTGGACAGCAGACAGGGTGGACAGCAGACAGGGTGGACAGCAGACAGGGTGGACAGCAGACAGGGTGGACAGCAGACAGGGTGGACAGCAGACAGGGTGGACAGCAGACAGGGTGGTTACCAGGCAGGGTGGGACAGGGTGGACAGCAGACAGGGTGGACAGCAGACAGGGTGGACAGCAGACAGGGTGGTTACCAGGCAGGGTGGGACAGGGTGGACAGCAGACAGGGTGGACAGCAGACAGGGTGGACAGCAGACAGGGTGGACAGCAGACAGGGTGGACAGCAGACAGGGTGGACAGCAGACAGGGTGGACAGCAGGCAGGGTGGACAGCAGACAGGGTGGACAGCAGACAGGGTGGACAGCAGACAGGGTGGACAGCAGACAGGGTGGACAGCAGACAGGGTGGACAGCAGACAGGGTGGTTACCAGGCAGGGTGGGACAGGGTGGACAGCAGACAGGGTGGACAGCAGACAGGGTGGTTACCCCTCTAGCAGAATGCCTTAGTATCTTGGTACTGAACCTGCGGTCACCCCTAGACCAGCCAAAGGCCACAAAACAACGACCAGCCCAGCAGATTCTGGACAAGTCAAACAGACCGTTCAGTACTGAACCATGGGTGACTATTGGACCAGCCAGCAAACATGGTGGCCCATTGCAGCGAAGTGGCCAAAGCATTCCGTCTCCATTGCAGGCACCCCATCCAACTCGACCGTGACTTGGAGCACCCTGCAACTGGGTCAGATCCGCCCTCCTATTTGTCTTCAGAGCGGTGTCTCCTACCGGCGCAACTGGACCCAGCTGGACGCAGCTGGACGCAGCTGGACACAGCTGGACGCAGCTGGACCCAGCTGGACGCAGCTGGACGCAGCTGGACGCAGCTGGACGCAGCTGGACGCAGCTGGACGCAGCTGGACCCAGCTGGACGCAGCTGGACGCAGCTGGACCCAGCTGGACGCAGCTGGACCCAGCTGGACGCAGCTGGACGCAGCTGGACGCAGCTGGCGGCTGCTGCTGCGACCCACTCCCATCAAGACGCCCCGACACAGCCACCATAACTTCTGCTGCAGCAAAAAGATGCTCTGCCACCACCGCGAGCCACTTTGTCCGACACACACACGACTTTCTTCTCCAGACTGTCATGAACGTGATGTGTTATTTGGCCACTGCGAGCATGGGCGTCGCCACCATTACAGACAGTGCGGACAGTGTCCGTACAAGTTGGCGAACTTCCAAAAACTTGTACGGACTGTCCGTACAAGTTTACGGAACCATTTGAAGGTGCAGAATTACAGATATGGATACCTGAAATGTTTATATTCTAATGATCTTCAGATGGACAATTTATGACGAATCGTGACGAATTACCTCTATTCATGGAACTTATTATTCAACAGAAAACAACATCTTACTGTCCCCTCCCCAACTTGAACGCACAAATGGCCAGTTGGAATTATATGTTAACTTTTTCGTCTGGAGTTCAGAATAGGAGTATGTGCCAAAATGGCAAAGACATTGACATTTTGCCCTTGCCATTGCCAACACGTTTAGCCGTTTAGTGAGCGGTGCTTAATGTGAAAGCGGGTACCGAAAGTTTGGGGACGATATTGGCGGTAGTTTACGAGATATTGTGAAATACCCAAGGGAGCAAAACAAAATACTCTCATGTTAGTCACTAGTCCAATGGTCAGGCCGTAATTTTACTGAACTGTAGTTGGCTTCCTCCTGGCCCTGACAACGCTGATACACGCGCGTTTTATTTTACCTGAGTCCAAGCACAGTGTATTTGGCCTAACCCGCGCCATGCTGGGGAGAGGGGCGTTTGGATGTGCCTCCTGAAATCTTAAGAAATGCAAGGAACAAACGGGAGGGCTAGAGACGTGATAGCTAGAGACGTGTGACTGATACCACAGTGTTTATCTCAAAGCTTTGTATTTTACCTCCTTACACAAATTGAGTTATTTTATGATTATTGTCCTCCTGGCGTAGCATCTCATCACTATTGAATCACATGCATTTGAAGATTAGTCAGCGTTTAGACAGAAGCTTCTTTTTTTACGAGCGAGCGCGAAGCGCTCGCGATTCCGCACTGAATACGGGATTTGTATAACATAAGCGGCCGACCCGACCCGACCCGACCGACCATAACGCTTTTGAGGAGCTTATATCTTCGGAACCCCGCATCCGATTGACAAGCGGTCTTCGCCATCTGATAGCCCCATTCAATCAATTATGTTACTGACATGTTTCGTCTCACGTGAGGGGTAAGCATGGCGCGTGGCACGTGCCGCGTCAGGGGTGTCAGAAAACGTTATCCTGCTATACCTGAGAAGCAAGGTAACTTAATAACTGCTGAGAAACGGATTAGTTAAGTCGCAGTGGTTGCCATGGTAACAGAATCCTGCATGGCACCTCCACTTCCGCGGGTGCGCTGACCAATTAAAGGTCACCTTTAACCCGCACTTTTACCCCCCCCCCCCCTCCCAAAGCCTGTTTGGGGGGGGGGGGGGGAACTATGTTTTGCCCCCCCCCCCCAAGACGTGAAGTCTAATACATGCTATATTTGCGATTTTAGAACGATACTGTGCATACCAAAATTACAGCAGTCAAAATCCAGCTAGCCACAGTCAAAAACTGTAAAATTTCGCGCCGCTTCGCGGCATGACACAAGTTTCGCAATTCCATATACAAATTTGGAAATTAATTCCATTAAGTGGCTTGCAGAGGCTCTCCTTGGCGGTAATTGCTGGCCCCAGGGCCAACTCTCTTCATAAAATATTAACTTTAAAGCGGGCTACATGTTTAGCTAGTCTGCCGAGTTCCGAAAAAGGCGACGCGAACGCAAAGACGCGGACCTCGGCAACCGGAAGCTGTTCCAGCTTCTTGCTGGAACCAACTTGCTGGCCCGAAGAGCTAATAGTGGGAACACGCCAGGACCATCTCCCCAAGCCATCTCCCCCAGGCTCCTCCAGATCCACAGGGACCATTTATGCGCGGAAATGTCGGCCTGCCTCTTGCTACTTTGAAACCATTTGGACCGTTACCAGTTGTTTGTTACAGTTCGGTACATAGGTATGTATACAGACTAGGGGAGACCGGGGCTGGATGCATCAATTTTCACATTTACCTTCTAAGCCGTCGACTCGTATACGATATTAGAAATCGGACACTTATGTAGGAAAAGTGTGTCTTTTCCCCACCAAAATACATATTCATTTATATTCTAACGAAGTATAAATAGGTACATCGACAATTTTAAGACAGCTCTGCAAGTGATGCATTTAACCCCGCTACCGGGGCAGGTTGCATCTACCCCCTGGAACGTAGAAAATGAATGGCAAAAAATGTACTCATTTAAAACGGTTGTTATTGGTCACTGTATTATATATACATTATATTGCTTAGCATATTATATTTGAACACCATATTAGATGTTTTGCTAGATATTCCACGCTATTTATTAATGTTCGTTATTGATGTCATATCAACCTAACGTTGCAACCTGCCCCTTCACAAACGATTCAACCTGCCCCATGCCCACTTGGATTTGTTTTGAGCGCATAAAATGGTGGAAGTTTAAGCAGTTCAGACAAGATCTATCGTTTTAATGCCAGAAGTATATGCTACGGTCTACGGAAGTATATGAAGTATATGAAGCAGTATATGTTTCACCACACCTGAAGTTGCAAAGAGTCTACTGAATGTTGTATTTATTGGCAAATATTAACTTTCTTCCTCAAAAATCACTCTTCCGGAGTCTGCCAGATCAGCCAGCTTCTAAGAGCGCTCGTTTCGCCGTTGCGAAGGGTTTGCGTATGCGCGTTTCTTGTAGACCCACTGGCATGTCCATCTCATGGGTAGTTTTTTGTAGTTATAAGCTATGATGCATTCAACCCGTGATGCATTTAGTCCCGGTCTCCCCTACAGTTATTATTATCATACGTATTATTGAGCGCAGACTGCCACCGGTCATCGTGATTTACTATCCGAGGCGAATGTATATGAAAAACTACCTTCATTTCAACATTTTTCATCATACCGAGATGTGCAACAATGAAAAGGGGTTACCTGAGGCTTGGCTCCACTCACGGTCAGGTTCCAATATTAAAATTGCGTTTTCCACGACCTAAAATTAAAATGTTCACGCCGCTTCGCGGCGTCACATCAGTGGCCATCGTCATATCGAAGCCATCGTCATCGTCTTCGCTTCGTCGTAACGCTGAATTGAATGAATAACATTTTTAGCTTCTTATCCTCTACAAGGCTAAGAAGCTCAAAATGCCTATTTTCTGGGTTTTATCATGCAAACCCGAGAGATAAAAAAAAAACTCGTGCCGCTTCGCGGCGCTAAATAACAAGTACCTACTATAACATGCAAATCCACATTAAAAATGCTGCAAAGGCTTAAATACACGCATAACAGGTACATTTTTTTCGTCATTTCAGCCGAACCTCCCCCTCCCCCCCCCCCCCACACACACACTCAAAAATTATCGGCGACGCCCCTGGGTACAGCTGACAATTGACATAGTTTTGCTCAGTGTAAGGCAATGTCGGAACAATACAAACTGCAAGCTGACATCTTTCCTTTTTCGATAACCCAAAAGGTCAAAACCTAAACAAAAATCGAAACAAAAATCGAAATCGTGTGGTTGCAAAATAAAGTGGCCCAACTCCGGGAAGAAATTAGAAATTGGGGGTAGGTGAGGTCCGTTAAAAATCGGTTTGCACCCCCCCCCCCCCCCAAACGGCCGGCTGGATCCGCCCTTGTTTCATCATAAGTTAGGTAGAAACGAAATATTTTGGGTGGATATTGGTCAGTAAAGACGGCGGTATCCGGGCGTATATTTTTTTTGTGTGTGAAAACTCGTCTTCGTGTTATCCTTTACGGTGTTGGGAAGAATAGCATTGTCAAAATATATTGCAAAAATATTGCAACGCCTGTCAGCCTGCCTAAGGACTACTCAAACAGCTTTGTGTTACAAATACAATTTAAAAGGGTACCTTCGCCTGCAAAGTGGTGAAGTTCAGCGTTCTATGTTCACCAGTTTCCGAGTATCGATTTAAATACTGAAAATGCCCCTTTTTTATGTAAGTTGTCATAAATTTCGACTTGAGCTAAGCTTTGCTCTGAACATGTGACACGCCATGGCAATGTACTCTCTGTCGAATCGTGTGTATTGCATGTCGCTGCGACCATCGGTTTGTGAGTTATCGGCCCGGGATAGACGCGCGTTTGGTCGTGTTCGTCGATTTGTTAATTTGGCCGTTTCCTATGTTAAACCAATGACATAGTTGTCGCCGGCACAGCGGCCATCACGTATGTCGGATCTTGTTGAAATTTTAATGCGATAGTGCGCCTCTGCCACCGGACCTGCGTGACAAAGTGCACGCACCTAGCTGCAACGGTTGTCGAGTTATTAGCCGATTTGTGTATGACCGTTACGTTATTTGATTTACACGTACGCACGCACGCACGCACGGACAGACGGACATCCATCCTATAATTAATAATATAAGATAAGATAAGATAAGAACGCCCTACCCCCCCCCCCCCCCCCCCTCCCACCCACACACACCCCACCCCCGATCGAAAGGTTCGATGTCATGGTGTGTCCGTACAAGTTTTGAAACCGTGGCGACGCCACTGACTGCGAGTAGTACCCAACAAAATTACAACAAGCAATAATCAATATGAACTCCAATCCAGCCATAAATGCAGCCATTTGTCCACTGCTACGCAAAAGTCGACCCCGTCGTTATTCCCTAGACATATTCATCTTTTCCTTGCATCCTAACTTGAAGATAACTAAGACATATGGCCGCGCTGCAACCGCACTCGGTCTCCCGTTTCAATGTCTGGTATGGGTATAAATTGAAATTTGTAAGCCTTCAAACACGAAGCGAGCTTGCTTCTTCCTTCTCACATGTTAAGCTACAAAATCTAGCCATGCTGGCTTTTCGGCATTACATTGCAATGACAATGATGACTTTGGAGGAGCTCACTTGTTGTAGAGGACGATGTCGGGCAGCCAGATCTTTTCACAGGGCACCCTCAGCTCCTTCATGTTGCCGAACTGGCCCGGGTCCCAGGTCAGTAGCTCATCCGTCCACTCCTGAGGTCAGGTCAAGGTCAGGCTGTAAAGTCATACTCAACATCGCATTACTAATTAAACAGAAAGTTTACTGCTGGGGTTTCAATTTAGTTGAAGAGTTTACACTCATCATGTGTATACAGTAGTCAGGTACCAACACATAGGCGCACGCAAACGCACACACACACACACACATATATACCTACACGCGCAAGCCTCGTTAGGGTTGCTTGCTGAAGTGGCTATTGTAATTTTCGATTTCATACTACTAATGGATGGTTTGCATGTTGGTGGGACGTCGAACATTTAATTGATGTGACAGCCTGTCGTCGACCAGACTCAACGAGGTGAGAAAATATATTCGCATCATGGAACAATGACCAAATACGAGCACGCAAGGCTTAGCTGGCATACGTGTTCATTAATAACCATATCAAGTGACCAGCTTACAGATTGGACTTGGAGGTAAAACGCAGGCGTGCGTTTAAGATTGGCGGATGATAGCAGCCACGAAACGAGACTTTGTAGTTGGTGATCATGATGCTTAAAAGTCTGAAGAATGTCAGCTTGCTATTCTTTCGGTTGCTCTATAAATGGGGAATTACTCCCTTGAATACTTAAAAGCCTTTTGCGGCTTCATAAGTTTCTTACATTGATCATTCATAGCATATAGGTGTTTACCAAAACTTCCAGCTTCAAGACGAGTTCATTGACCATGCCATTTGTTTTTTTCCCAGACGGCCTATTGCCATTTCCGGGGGCTGGGGAAATTTACTTCTGGCAATTTGGTCAGGCAAAAAAGTTACGTTAACCGGTTTATGTTACCCCGGAGCAAATGCAAAGGGTAAAGGGACTATCTTACGTTAAGTGATTAGTTCAAGTCAAAGCTACATAAAAACACATGACACACATACACATTTCCGTTTATTCACCACGCATGGCATGACATACATGCACATACACTTGCACGGTGTGAAAGGTCATAATGTGTAGAGTGTAGAAGCCAGGGCGCCATTATTGCAGCAACGAGAGCTGTGTCTTCCTGGCTACGGCACCCTGGCGAGACCTTGTTGTGGGGTGTATATAAAACCTGCGCATAGAGCCAAAATTGCGCTAGGCAAAACATAACTATTATATGTTATTAACTAAGCGTGTTTGGCAAAGGAAGTCGAAAAGAAGTTGGAGCAAATCCGGATGATCGTCGCCGAGGAGTGTGGGTAAGTCGAGTGTTAGATTGTTGTGCTGAATGTACCGTGTATTTTTAGTCGGTGTTGCTGTAGGTGCGAACAGTCAATGAGGAAATGTATGGTATATCTGGTGTTGTTATTGCATTTGTGGCACACCAGTGGAGAATGTCGTTCAAAAATATGTCGGTGTGTTAGTAGTGTGCCCCAATCGTAATCGCGCGAGTATACATTCTTGTTGTTTGTTGTCTTGATGGTATGCGAATCTATCCTACATTCAGCAGAAAGGTGATTTTTTTTGGGAGAAGGAATGCGGTGCTGACGAAAGAATGCGTTGCTGACGATGGCCTGGGCAGAGGCCAATCAGCTTGCAACCGGTGCTAGCAAGCGAACTGCCGGCCGCCGGTTGGCACTTCTCTAATGCGAGTCTATCCTTACGCGACTACTTTCGAATCTGATTGGCTGATCCATTTTTTTTCATTCGCGTGACGTCAAGACTTTGACTCAGAGAGTATGTATATAGTTTTGATACAAATTAATAATGTACGACCTTCTGTACTGAATCGGCGCGATGTATGGTCATTTTCGACAATATAAAAATACATTGTATTACAAAATATAATCAAATCGTGTTTGGAAATGTTTTAAGGTGAACTATTTCCTTTAAGTTCAGTTCGCCATCGATTTTTTCTCTCTCGAATTTCTCATTTGTATGTTTTCATCGTGATCAGTGTCCCAAAATGCATCGGATAGGGGAGGGGGTTGGACCTAACATTCTAAGAAGAAGCAAAAACGCAAACCGGACCACCCTAATGATATATGCAGGCTGAAGAATTAATTCATTCATATTTGGCTGGGACCACCCTCCATCACGGTATTTAAAGAAAAATGCATTCAGATGCACTCCATCGGCATCGTCACAGTGGGATTTTACCGTGAAAAGTGGCTGTGAGTTCATACAGGAAACTGCATTGCAGTCGTCTGCACAATCGTCTTCATTGCAGCCGTCCCTAATAATATTCTGACCGTATATGACGTCATCGAAAGTGCCATAACATCACCAAAGAGGTGACGTCACCTAAGCTAAGAATATTATGAGATGTCCGAACAGCCCTCTGGTATATGGCGGCGGTATTTTTTTTAATATTTTTGGAATGTTTAGCAAATAATTACCACGGAATGGCCACAAGCTATCTAATTTACATTTAGATTTACTGTATATCCATGTAATCACACATCCCGCTCTTTGCTCCCGGCTTACAGGACACAATCAACTCGCGCTCGGCAAATATGGAAATAGGAGAGTGGAAAACGCGAGTATTACAGGGCGAGTAGTCGCGTAGGAACATCAAAGGTACGAACACGCCGAAACACGTAAACGACGACATTAATTTCCCGAGTGTTATCCGTTGTCCGCTCCTACCATTGGAGTTGGTATTTCAGAAAACGACTGTACGTTTTCCGCGAGATGCCTAGTAGGTATCACTACTAAACTATGACATATGAAAAAGAGAAAGGCTAAAAGATAAGAAGTAAACATCTCTAAGCAACTGAAATGATTACTTAGTATAGATCAGCTTACCTGGTCCAGCCAGACGTTTGTAGTTAGCACCTGGTTTTTCTCGTCCTGAAAAAGTCATGAAATAGTGGTTAGCGATCACAACCCTTGTAAACGAGGTCAATGTTGTATATATCGCAACAGGAGAGAGAGAGGACGACACTACAAATCAACTTCTTTTAGTTTCGGTAGCAATACTGCAAGGGGCATTAGTAGGCACATTTGGGCGAATTTCCCGTTGACACAACAAAAAACATAATTTCGACACTTTTGGTCACTAGCGCCAACGCATTCCTGAGATTCCTGAGAGATAGTAATGTGGCAGTTGACTTCCTCGCTGATGGCCATTGTTCATACAAGCTGCACGTGATAAAATATGTGAGAAAGCAGTGTGGAATTAATGATCCCTAGCCTGATGTGTGACGCATTTTAATGCATTTTCTATGTTATTATTATTTGTATAACTTTGTTCATGGTGCAAATATTCCAACGATTGTAATTATTTGACTCCAACTGCCATTGTTTTTTCTTCTTCTCGATGATGTTGGGAATACAATGAAATAAATAAAACTAGGAAAACATTCGAAGAACTGCCTTCCTCGGAACTCATCGTATTCGCATGCCAATGCACCATCTGAGGCCAATTTCACAAAGCACAAAAAAATGTAATTACAAAGAATTTCTTTGATATTACAAATATTTTTGTTTACAGTAGTTTGGATTTAACAAAACCCCAGTGCAGTAAATCTCAATTTACCATTTACAAACTAGTTTACAAAGATATTGTTTGTAAAAATGTTTGCAATTGCACATGTTCTATTTCTCAAAGGTTGACGGAAGTGAGGAAATGTTTGCAATTACAAACTTGTAATTCCAGTGGGTCAGGGGTTCTGAATTTCAGAAACTGCATTGCTAGTTAACGTTGTTTGACTGTTCAGGTTATTTTCTTGGTGAGGTTGTTACGTTGCCGAGGTTGTTAGGGTAATGATTTAGTTATACATAGGTATAGCTGTCAAAAAAGTGATTTCCCGAGAGATTCGAACAGGGATCTCCAGCTTTGAAGTCCAGTCACAGTGCACCTTACCGATTGCGCTATGATGTGAGGGGCGCCTCCGCGCGGAGAAACCGCATGGCGATATAATTATAGGCGTCAACGATGTCTTGTGCAATGTGCAGTGAATCTTCACCCTTTACGACGTAGGAAATCGGCTAGGTTAGGTGAAAAAATGGTCGAGAAATTTAACGATCTTTCTTTTGAGAGTAGTTCTGTTGTTATGCTCCGCCACCCGGTCAATGGCCAGATTATGTTTACTCTAATTGCTTACCAAGATGTATTTTTATGATCAGAGTTTGCATTCCGATGAAATGTTGATTGAAAGATAATTCTCCCTATAACTAATTTTATTTTGAATAAAAAACAAACCACAATGTAAATATTTGTTAAATCAATTTGTTAACAATCAAATTATTTGTCATTAGCATCAAGTGTAGTACAAATATTCTTGATTTCAAGGTTTCTGCTGTACTAACATTTGTGTTTACAATTTTCCTTACAATCGGTAATTCAGAGGTGGTGAATGTTTGTGAAATGTCTTTTTGTGAGGTTTGCAATATTTTCTTGCGTTTGTAATCGCAAACATGTGTAATTACTAACTTCTTTGTGAAATTGGCCTCTGATCGAGTAAAAACGCCATTACAACGTGTCAGCCCTAGCTACCTATTTCGAGGAAGGCATATCATTATTAGCTCTATTTCCCGCTGTGTCACTATATCACGTGTCAATCACTCGTTTACCACACCCGATCTGTAATTTCCTGCTGTCGGCCCGTTGAGCTGATAGCGTCTATCTGTTTATCTGAGCCGGCCATTTCTGTTCATTGGACGGATCTGACTGACAAAACAGCCGGTCCCGGCGTCTCATATGAGCCCGGCTTCGACCAGCGGGTAGGCGGCGGATGTTCCTGTCTGTGGCTGGAAACTGCGGTCCGATCAGCCGGCTGGTCACAGGTCCGATCAGCCGGCTGCTGCGGCTGGTGGTGGTGGTGGTGGTGGTGGTGGTGGTGGTGGTGGTGGTGGGGAGGGGGGATACCGTGTTCCAGCGTCGCTGACAGCAGGATCAAGTATCATAATTCAGAAGAAACACGTCGAGTCGCAGTCAGATAATCTGGCATCAGTCATGCGTCTGAGGCGCTCCCACACACAGATACGGGGGAAATGGGCAGCTGGGTGTGGGTGATACCGGGTGATACCAGGTGATACCGGTATTACGCATAGTATCACGCACTACGCAGGTCGCGGCTGCGTAGCGCGCAGGTTCCGGATGTTATCGACTGACGCTATGTATAGTATAATCCCAGGCCACGCAAGTCACGTCTGTCGACATAATGTGACTACTGAGACCGGGTTGTATTGGATCGGTCTACGCGTGGGTATCTAGGGGCTCTCTCTGGTCCGCGTGCACTGACCGAACTGCCCAGCTGTGTAAAATGGACTCTGGGATGAAATGTGTCACGTGACACAGGATATTTAATGGGAGGAATCGCCAGTACATTAGGTCTTGCAATGTCACATCAGTGATTTACGTCACGTCAGTCACGTTACACCAGTAAAACGCCGTTTTGGGCGATGACCGAGCGGGCGCGCACTGGTAAAGCTAAAACAGGTTTGAAATATGAAACGGTACGGGTACACACACACACATAGTCCTTTTAATCCTTTTAGTCCTCCATAAAAATTGGCAGGCGTCCATGCATGCCAACATAAAACATAAGTTTTATTAAATTGTACATAATCTCTTTTCTCGAATCCGCCAAAAGGGAGTACGTCCTGAGCGCTGCATGCTTCAGAGTATACAAAAACGAATGCTTAGATAAATCAAGCCATTTTTGATCAAAAATTATTTTTGTTCATTTCGACGTCTGCGGGTGCCACACGCTGTGGTACCACCCCTATCAGAACGCACCAAAACAAAATTAAAATTGATTTGATGGTCCTATCCAATGGTGAAAACCCCATCTCAATTGGAGCAGTGGTAGCAAAGTTATTAGCTTCCGAAAAGCGCCTGTATGGCCGGTTCGGGCCGGTTCGGGCCGGTTCGGGCCGGTTCGGGCCGGGTCTAATTACCGAGCGGACGCGAAGCGCCCGTGAGGTTTCTCGTCAACTTACTAGACAAATTTACATTTGACCCGGCCCGACCCGGCCCGACCCGGCCATACAGACGCTTTTCAGAAGCTAATAACTTTGCAACCACTGTTCCGATTGAGATTGGATTTTCTCCATTGGATAGGTCCATCAAATCAATTTTGTTTTTAGTATGATGCGTTCTGATAGAGGTGGTACCACAGCGCGTGGCAGCAGGCACGTAGCTAGGATTTCGTCCAGGGGGCGGCGCCTCGAAAGGGCCCCTTCCCGAGCGTTGAAAGGGCCCCCTTCGCAAGCGTTGAAAGGGCCCTCCCCCCCAAAAAAAACGGATCAAAAGGCACCTTACAATGATGGAAAATGCAGTATGACAGGTATGCCATGAGCCATACCAACTTTTAGGAGCTGGAGTTAGCAAACTGACATATCAACTTTGGAACCAGCGACACCAATTTGGAATCAGCTATACCAACTTGGAATATTTTTTCGCTCAAGATCTGGAACTTTTAAACAAATTGCGCGAAAATTTTGATTCTTATGCCCTGGATATGCTTTCTCATCAATGCCTCGCATTACGTATGGTGCGGACCTCTAAAATTGCTTTATTGTGTGTTTAAAAGTGCGGTAAAAAAGTGCTAATGTGAACCATTTTGCCAGATTATATAGGAAAGTAACAACATAACACATAAATGCGACGAGAAACGGGCCGATTTTTTCCTAACCCGCATATAATTGAATTTGTAGTTAAATTGCGCCGCTGTACTACACAGATGTGATGTACTACACAGACTCAACTGGTTTACTGCGAACACATGCACTTGTATCACGGTCTTAACTTGCGTAAAGGGAGTGTGCCTACTGTTTTGTAATGTCAATTTTGTTTCATACGGTAAGTAGCTAATGGTTTGATTGTTGTACATGATGAAATTCACATCTGGAGCCCCGTTAGTTGAATTTTCACTTATATTGTTTTTTTGCTTATTTTTTGTTTCGATATCTATAAAACGATCATCACTATGGTGATGTTATATAAAACGGCGCACATAAGACAATACAATTACGGTCACATCATGCAAGATAGAAAGACAAGTTTTGCACAGCACGCGTTCTTGCCACTGTGAACTTCATTATGGGCAAGTTTCGTAGCTCTAAATTTATATCTGAAAAAAATGGCCATCGGCCATCATCGAAACGGCCATCATCGAAAAACATGATGGCCGTCCAGTTTCTGTTCGGCTGCTGCAGTCAGCGTGCACGAGCTGTTTTGTTGAATTGCTATTGGCCGGCGCTAACCATATGCTAGCAGTTTAATCGATAGTTGCAGTGCTTCTAGTAGCGGAAGCCCTCTGGAGTCTACCCGATAACTTTTTGCTCCCAGCAAGTTCCTAGAGTCTGGAATATCTCAGCAACTAGGGCGAATCTGGAGAAACGAAGTCATGGGTCAATTCAGAAAATTGTGTTCTATAGACCAGTGGCAATAACCCCAAATAAGCGATGTGAGTAGGCACACTCCCTTTAAGCGTATGATTTCAACTTCGGAGCCCGAGACCATTGCCGTTGATCTGAGCACACGTGGTGACGTTCACCACCGTACCACCCGAAATGCGGACCATCTAGTCTCGCCAGCGATCCGATCCGAGTCCGGCAGGCATCGCTTAAAATAATCGGTGGTCACTGCGTACAACGCCTTGCCCTCAACAATCAGTATGATTGTTGAGGGCAAGGCGTATGATTTCAACTTCGGAACCCGAGACCATTGCCGTTGATCTGAGCTCACGTGGTGACGTTCACCACCGTACCACCCGAAATGCGGACCATCTAGTCTCGCCAGCGATCCGATCCGAGTCCGGCAGGCATCGCTTAAAATAATCGGTGGTCACTGCGTACAACGCCTTGCCCTCAACAATCAGATGTCTACCAACAACACGTTTCAAAAATGAGCTGAGGCAACACCTGCTGATGAAACAGCGGAGCGGGGTCGACTAGGTGTGACAAAGCGTGTGAGTGTTTATGCGTGTATTATGTGTCTGTGTGTGTGTGTGTGTGTGTGTGTGTGTGTGTGTGTGTGTGTGTGTGTGTGTGTGTGTGTGTGTGTGTGTGTGTGTGTGTATGTATGTGTGTGTGTGTGTGTGTGTGTGTGTGTGTGTGTGTGTGTGTGTGTGTGTGTGTTTGTGTGTGTGTGTGTGTGTGTGTGTGTGTGTGTGTGTGTGTGTGTGTGTATGTGTGTGTGTGTGTGTGTGTGTGTGTGTGTGTGTGTGTGTGTGTGTGTGTGTGTATGTGTGTGTGTGTGTGTAGGTAGGTGTGTAGGTAGGTGTGTAGGTAGGTGTGTAGGTGTGTGTGTGTGTGTGTGTGTGTGTGTGTGTGTGTGTGTGTGTGTGTGTGTGTGTGTGTGTGCGTGCGTGTGCGTGTGCGTGTGCGTGTGCGTGTGCGTGTGCGTGTGCGTGTGCGTGTGCGTGTGCGTGTGCGTGTGCGTGTGCGTGTGCGTGTGCGTGTGCGTGTGCGTGTGCGTGTGCGTGTGCGTGTGCGTGTGCGAGTGCGAGTGCGTGTGCGTGTGCGTGTGCGTGTGCGTGTGCGTGTGCGTGTGTGTGTGTGTGTGTGTGTGTGTGTGTGTGTGTGTGTGTGTGTGTGTGTGTGTGTGTGTGTGTGTGTGTGTGTGTGTGTGTGTGTGTGTGTGTGTGTGTGTGTGTGTGTGTGTGTGTGTGTGTGTGTGTGTGTGTGTGTGTGTGTGTGTGTGTGTGTGTGTGTGTGTGTGTGTGTGTGTGTGTGTGTGTGTGTGTGTGTGTGTGTGTGTGTGTGTGTGTGTGTGTGTGTGTGTGTGTGTGTGTGTGTGTGTGTGTGTGTGTGTGTGTGTGTGTGTGTGTGTGTGTGTGTGTGTGTGTGTGTGTGTGTGTGTGTGTGTGTGTGTGTGTGTGTGTGTGTGTGTGTGTGTGTGTGTGTGTGTGTGATATTTAAGGCCGCTTAAAGGCGGCCGCACACTGGGACATTCGGCGCGCGATATCACTGCGACATTCCGCGGTTCCGCGGTGTTCAGCACAGAAAAAGTTCGTCCGGACCAGCTTTATTCCGCGATATCGCGCGCCGAATGACGCAGTTTACGGCCGCCTTAACTCTTGTGAAATTGACCTGGTTTTGGATTATTGGTATTGATGATTCGTCATTTGCTTTTAATAATATTTACCAACTCTATCTTACCCATTCAATCTTACATTTAAATGTTAGCTGTTGTTATGTATTGTGGAGAAAGGCTAGAGTGCCGTGAGAATCTGTTTTTTTTTTCTTCTCAGAAAGATAACTATTATCCCGCGCGGCGCTGGGGGGTAAATTTTACCCCCCCTCCCGGATTTTCTCCATAACTTGAAAACTATAACAGATATCGAAGTGAAACTTGAGATACCTTATGGTGCATCAATTCTACATCTTGTGTTATAATTTTGTTGAAATTCGTGAAAATTTTGAGGAGATAATGACGTTTTAGTGACGTCATGTCATGTCATTTTTGGTGAAAAAACGTTAAATGTTTGCAAAATCGTAGAAAATAGTGTGTTGATGCAAATCGCAAATAAAAGGCGTCACAAGAAAGGAAATAACATTGTCTTTAACATGGCTATCTCAGATTTGCAAAATTTTGGGTTTTTGACCCCCAAAAATGCAAAAAAGTTATTTTTGGGGAAGAATTTCCACAAAAGTTTTTTGTTTGAAAATTTTCAAAAACCGGAAGATATATTAGAGAGCCGAGTATGAATGATGTCCATACCAAATTTCAAAGCAGTTTCTTTATTTTTGACTGACTTATGGCTCTCTAAGAATAAGTAACTCATGACGTCATTTTTTAAATTGTGTTTTTTGGCTTTTACTGACAAGATACAGACAAATAAATGCCACCACTGTATTTCAAAGACAAAACTAGTCTAGAAACATGCAATGTTTGTTTAGATTAATCAATTTCAAATTTTGACCTTATTTGTGACCTGACCTTGACCTGAGGGCGATTATATGGTGTCAGGCTGTGAAAATGGCTGCTTATATCGAATTATACGTGTAAAATAACCCATACAACATGTGTCGCATGGCTTTCGTAGACCTTTGCCCTTTTGTGACCTGACCTTGACCTTGACCTTTGCTTAAAATTTCACTTTTACTTATGCGGGAGATGCATTATACATTTGGGAGCACTTTGTGAGATAATGGTTGCAATACAAGGCTTTGGATGGAAAGTATAGCCCAAAAACCCAAATACTGAAATTTTGACACTTGACCTGACTGTGACCTGACATGTGACCTTATGTTAATAATTTCGGGCATGCGTTAGATTCTTCTCACTGAGAGCTTTCGATCGCCGCCTTGCGCGTCTCGCTGCGGTTATTGGTTCGGAAGATACGAGGGGGGGTAAAATTTACCCCCAGCACCGCACGTTCGGATGGAGACCCCAGCGCCGCGCGGGTTAAGTCTAGAAGAGCTGGATGATCATTGCCCAGTAATAGTGGGAGTGGTAATGGAAGAGCAAGATTGGATGCCAATTGGATGAGTGGAATACGATTTATACGGTGTTTTGGACAGTCGAGAAGAAGATCTGTGAGATTGTGATTATCTCATTACACTGAAAATTAAAAATTAGTCAAAATCAAAATTAGTCAAAATTAATTAGACAGTAGACATTAATTAACAGTCAAAATTAGACTGGAGCTCGCCTTGCGTGAGCTCCAGTCTTGGTTTGATTCTAACTCTCTCAAAATGAACGCGAAGAAAACTGCTTTCATGCTTGTTGGCTCAAAGAAAAATTTGGCAAAAACGGAAAAATTTCGGTTTGAATTAAATAATTCCGAGGTGCAGGCCTCGACCAGCATCAAAATCCTCGGCGTCGTGGTGGACCGTGGTCTGTCATTGGACGCGCATGTCTCGAGTGTCTCCAAAAAATGTAACGGTATCCTCGTCTCTCTGTACAAAGTTCGGCATTACTTCACCTCAGAAGCCCTTAAAATTATAATTCAGGCGTACGTGTTCCCACATATCATGTACTGCCTGTGCGTGTGGGGAGGGGTTACCAAGGGTCAACTGGTCAAAATCCAAAAACTGATAAACTTTGCCGCTCGTATCGTCACAGGACTCAAAAAGCATGGTCATATAACCCAGGCTCTAAATTCTTTAGGATGGCCGAAGATCGAGACCCTGGTGGCGCGCCGCGACGCCGTAAAGGTGTTTAAGGCGCTCAGAGAGGAGGGAGCGCCACCCGAGATACGCGCTATGTTCACCCCACGTGCCGCTGTTTCCACACGCGAGACGCGCGCCTCTGATCGAGGTAGCCTCCACCTGCACAAGTGCAGATTGACCGCCTCTCAGAAGGCTTTTTCGTATCGGGCTGCAGTTGTCTGGAACCGCCTGCCACCACAAGCTTGTGCCGCCCATTCATTGGATGGTTTTAAGACCGCTATGCGAAGTGTGATTTTACCGATGTAGTGTAGTGAAGTGTACTCGTTTTTATCGTATTTTGTATATTATTTGTAACACTGACATGAAACCAGAATAGCCACCTCGTGGATGGTTTTTAATACACTGATTGACTGAACACATTTGGTTTATTATCTGTGTTATCTGTCTGTTTTTATTATCGGTAAAGAGGCTAGAGTGTGTTAAGAATGTATGTCCCATTCTGAGACGAGCTAACTCTACTTCATGTTTGCGTGATGGACAGAAAGAGATGTTCCATTCTTGAATTTGGGGTTTAATGTGATACAAATGACGGCCTTTTGTTTCTATGTCCCATGCAAATTGAATTTGTCTTGTGATAGCTCCTTTTAAAGGGCTGAATAGCTTCTTTTGGAGTTAATCGAATTGGAGTGATATGTTCGATTTCGTGTCCCGATCTTGCCAGCCGGTCGGCTTCCTCGTTGCCAGGAATTTCTGAGTGGCCGGGAACCCAGAGAAAGAGGATTTCGTTTTTCCGCAAGATTGCTGTGGTGACTGAATGTATTCTAAACAACCATATTTCACATGGAATTGGGGTTATTGATGGCAAGAAGTGCTTGATTTAGAATCAGAGCATATCACTGCATCCTGGACGTCGCGTGAGATTTGATAGATATTAATGCTTGCAATATTGCGAATAATTCCGCTGAGAAAATAGATGTGAGAGGAGGATGTCGGGAATGTTTTCTGTCTTGGACCACAGAAAGCTGCTGCTATTTTGTCTTCAGATTTTGATCCATCGGTGTAATAAAAGGTGGGGAAGAGTGGTTTGCTTTGAATTTCGTTGAATCTTGGTTTGATGTCTTCTGAGAGGGTGTTTGATTTGACTTTATTAAAAAGAAACTGAACGTTAGGTGGAGGGAAGAGCCAGAAGGGGGCTGGAGTGGGGCTCGCCGCTATTTTTTTAATCCGAGACATCTATCCCATATCGCTCGGAGAGATATCGCTCGGGGGAATTTGAATTCCCACCCGGAGGGGCCTGTCTGAAGGCACCGGCTTCAAATCTTCCGGACTTGTGATGAAGCAGGAGTTAGTTGGGTGGTTGTAGAATGTAGAATGACTTGGATTTAAGGAAAATAACTTAAATAAAGCTTTTTGGGACCGGATTGCTAAAGGGAGAGTATTGGTTTCCGCTAAGAGGGAACATATAGGAGTCGAACGTAGAGCCTCAGTTGCCGATCGCAGCGCCGCGTTTGAATGGCGTCGATACGCTCTTGATTTGAGCGAGGAAGGTATGTATATATGAACGAATTATATTATATTGTTGATCGAATTAAGTTGGTGAAAAGAAGGGTAAGTGTTTTTTTCTGTCCCCGCCCCATTGGGGTGGCAATATTTAAATTGTATGTTCCACTCATACGCTCCAGGGCGATATAACAGGCCGACATAGCCGCTCAAAGGCTGCATCAAAGGCACTCATTTGCCACTTGTCAGTGAAGGAACCAAATAAATGCAGGTGAGGGAGCAGCATGTTCGGCTGGAGCACAATGATGTGAGGGCTCAGTTATTCGAAACAGAGTCGGCAGGATCAGCGAGTGGACCGGTGCTTGGCCGCCCCGACCAGGGGATAGCAGGATCAGCGAGCGGACCGGGTGCAGCCGCCCGACCAGGGATAGGCAGGATCAGCGAGTGGACCGGTACAGCCGCCCGACCAGGGATAGGCAGGATCAGCGAGTGGACCGGTACAGCCGCCCGACCAGGGATGGTGTGCGGGTGTTGGGACACAGGTGGGCGGGGTAAGAGCTGAGCTGGGAGGAGGCGTAGTGGCAGAGCATTGAAGGGATCATTGAAAGAAATGCTCGGAAAGTGACACGGAAAAGAAGAGAGACGCGAGAGAGAGAGAGAGAGAGAGAGAGGAGAGAGGAGAGATGCAGAGAGAAGAGAGAGAGAGAGAGAGAGAGAGAGAGAGAGAGAGAGAGAGACGAGAGAGAGAGAGAGAGAGAGAGAGAGAGAGAGAGAGAGAGAGAGAGAGAGAGAAGAGAGAGAGAGAGAGAGAGCGAGAGATGTGAGAGAGAGTGAGAGGAGAGAGAGAGAGAGAGAGAGGAGAGAGAGAGAGAGAGAGAGAGAGAG
>JAXIVJ010017658.1:0-20000 GCA_036785665.1 Chirona hameri | reverse complement strand
CGCTGACGGATATGTGACGCTGTCTGACGATATGTGACGCTGACAGATATGTGACGCTGACGGATATGTGACGCTGACGGATATGTGACGCTGTCTGGCGGATATGTGACGCTGTCTGACGGATATGTGACGCTGACGGATATGTGACGCTGACGGACTATGTGACGCTGACGATATGTGACGCTGACGGATATGTGACGCTTGACAAATATGTGACGCTGACTGATATGTGACGCTGACAGATATGTGACGCTGCCGGATATGTGACGCTAACGGATAAGTGACGCTGACGTTTATGTGACGCTGACGGATATGTGACGCTGGCAGATATGTAACGCTGACGGATATGTGACGCAGACGGATTTGTGACGCTGTCTGACGGATATGTGACGCTGCGGATATGTGACGCTGACGGATATGTGACGCTGACGGATATGTGACCCTGACGGATATGTGACGCGGACGGATATGTCACGCTGACGGATATGTGACGCTGACGGATATGTGCAAGCTGGCGGATATGTGACGCGGACTGATATGTGACGCTGACGGATATGTGACGCTGACGGATATCGTGACGCTGACGGATATGTGACGCTGACGGATCTGTGACGCTGTCTAACGGATATGTGACGCTGACGGATATTTGACGCTGACGGATATGTGACGCTGACGGATATGTGACGCTGACGGATATGTGACGCTGTCTGACGGATATGTGACGCTGGCGGATATGTGACGCTGACGGATATGTGACGCTGACGGATATGTGACGCTGACGGATATGTGACGCTGACGGATATGTGACGCTGACGGATATGTGACACTGACGATATGTCACGCTGGCGGATATGTGACGCTGTCTGACGGATATGTGACGCTGACGGATATGTGATGCTGGCGGATATGTGACGCTGACGGATATGTGACGCTGACGGATATGTGACGCCTGACGGATATGTGACGCTGTCTGACTGATATGTGACGCTGACGGATATGTGACGCTGACAGATATGTGCCGCTGACGGATATGTGACGCTGTCTGACGGATATGTGACGCTGGCGGATATGTGACGCTGGCGGATATGTGACGCTGACAGATATGTGACGCTGTCTGACGGATATGTGACGCTGTATGACGGATATGTGACGCTGACAGATATGTGACGCTGACGGATATGTGACGCTGACGGATATGTGACGCTAACGGATATGTGACGCTGTCTGACAGATATGTGACGCTGACGGATATGTGACGCTGACGGATATGTGACGCTGTCTGACGGATATGTAACGCTGACGGATATGTGACGCTGACGGATATGTGACGCTGTCTGACGGATATGTAACGCTGACGGATATGTAACGCTGACGGATATGTGACGCGGACTGATATGTGACGCTGATGGATATGTGACGCTGACGGATATGTGACGCTGTCTGACGGATATGTGACGCTGTCTGACGGATATGTGACGCTGTCTGACGGATATGTGACGCTGGCGGATATGTGACGCGGACTGATATGTGACGCTGACGGATATGTGACGCTGACGGATATGTGACGCTGTCTGACGGATATGTGACGCTGTCTGACGGATATGTGACGCTGTCTGACGGATATGTGACGCTGACGGATATATGACGCGGACTGATATGTGATGCTGACGGATATGTGACGCTGACGGATATGTGACGCTGTCTGACGGATATGTGACGCTGACGGATATGTGACGCTGACGGATATGTGACGCTGACGGATATGTGACGCTGACGGATAAGTGACGCTGACGAATGTAACGCTGACGGACATGTGACGCTGTCTGAACGGATGTGACGCTGACGGATATGTGACGCTGACAGATATGTGACGCTGTCGGATTTGTGACGCTAGCGGATAAGTGCCGCTGACGGATATGTGACGCTGACGGATATGTGACGCTGTCTGACGGATATGTGACGCTGACGGATATTTGACGCTGACGGATATGTGACGCTGACGGATATGTGACGCTGACGGATATGTGACGCTGTCTGACGGATATGTGACGCTGGCGGATATGTGACGCTGACAGATATGTGACGCTGACGGATATGTGACGCTGACGGATATGTGACGTTGGCGGATATGTAACGCTGACGGATATGTGACGCAGACGGATTTGTGACGCTGTCTGACGGATATGTGACGCTGACGGATATGTGACGTTGACGGATATGTGACGCTGACGGATATGTGACGCTGACGGATATGTGACCCTGTTTGACGGATATGTGACGCAGACGGATATGTGACGCTGACGGATATGTGACGCTGACGGATATGTGACGCTGCCTGACGGATATGCGACGCTGTCTGACGGATATATGACGCTGGCGGATATGTGACGCTGACGGATATGTGACGCTGACAGATATGTGACGCTGACGGATATGTGACACTGACTGATATGTGACGCTGGCGGATATGTGACGCTGACGGATATGTGACGCTGACGGATATGTGACGCTGACCGGATATGTGACGCTGTATGACAACACACGTCACAGAGGCCGATTATGGACACATCCTGGATGACACCGGGTCCCAACCTACAGAGGATGAAACAATCTATCCACTTTTTCCCCTTTTTCACTCCTCCACACTCCACAGTGTCGATAAGCCTGCAGACGAGCCTATCTGTGCAATACATGAAATCTTCCCAATTCACTCCTTTCAGAAGTTATTTGTCGAGTTGTAAGCTGGAGCAATAAACGTAGCTGTACCTCCTTTTCTGTTTGCTAACTTGAGAAGAATGATACTACTTGTCGGAGGCTCACAAATGACAGTCAAATTTGTTTCATGCATACAACTATTCTTTTGATTCAGTACAATCGTTTTGGTAGCCTTTCATTACACAAAAAATGCATACTTTACCAACAGACAGCTGTCTTTCGAAAGAAAATTGATGATTTTAGGTTCAGAGTTGCCAACGATGTATATGGTTTGTGCATTCGGTAAAAACCTTTGATCTCAACCGACCGTATTCAGTTTTGGGTCTTCTAGTGCATCGCGAACAATTTTCCAGAACAGGTTAATACACATGAGACAACAAAGGGCCAGCACAGGACGACCCTATCAACGTGCGAGGGGCGATCGCAGGGGGTCGAATGTGACCTTATCACCGTGCGAGGGACTATCGCAGGGGGCCGAATGTGACCTATCACCGTGCGAGGGGCGATCGCAGGGTCGGGGGGGGGGGGGGGGGGGGGGGGGGGTCGAATGTGCGCTGTGATTGGATTTACTGATCTTCAGCTGGAAGTTCTTGTGGATTATATCGGTCTTCCTAATTGTTTATCTTTCTCCTCAACCGGTTTTTGTGTTGTTTTTTTCTTCTCGAAAGTTACCCATAAATGAGTAAATGTAGCGCTGAAAAACACCGATTATGTGTCAGAATTGCATGGTTGAAGAATGCGAGCACAACACAAAACAGCTGGACAGCTGGTAACTAACTAAAAATAATTATTCACTACACGAAATAAGGAGACGCCCTCCATCTATAATCGAAGTGTATGGTGGTTGTACGATATTTAGCAATTTCTTTAAAGTCTCGTCGCCTTCAGTGGCCACTAACAGAGCTTGAAAACACCAACAAATGACCGTGATTTCTCTAAAGATATATAATTAATATGTATATATTAATTAATTAATAGTATTAATAGTATTGATAGTATATAATATGAAAATATGGCTGAAAAATTGCATAATTTGAACAGACATTTATTTCATTTATTTTTCCCACTAAATTCTTATTTATCCGTACGTAAGATAACCCTGTAAGATACCGTAGTTTATAATTTTGCATACCTAAATTGAACCATTCCGTTGCATACCCCGGTTCCTCGCTATCAAATCACTATTCTGACACTGCTCCCTCCGTCGTCCGCAGTCGACAAACATTGTCATCCACCACGACCCCACCATTTGCTCTTTTAATCGCGACCTGCATCAGAATGCGCGTCTGTCAGCTGCAGCTGATGCTGCTGCGGCGGCGGCAATGGCGGCGGCGGCGGCGGCAGCGGCAGCGGCAGCGGGCAGCGGCAGCGGCGCAGGCAGCAGCGGCTGAGGCGGCTGCGGCAGCGGCGGCGGTGGCGGCAGCGGCGGCGACGGCGGCGGCGGCGGCGGCGCAGCAGGGACCGGACCGGGTCGGCTGCCAGTCTTCCCTGTGACCGGGTGATGGGTGGACGGGCGGCGCCCCGGGGCACGGCGCCGGGGCGGAGGAGGAGGCCCAGACAGCTGACCGGACGTGGAGGGACGGAGGAGGAGGTGGGCGTGCGGCGGGCTTGCGCGTGCGTGTAAGCTGAGGTGTCGCGAGCAGGATTACAGCGCGACGCGTGCCGGGGTGCTGACGGCAAGTGGTAGGCTATAGAGACTGCAGAGACGAAGCGTGATGCTTGATGTGACTCCCACAGCAACAGAATTTGTGGTGCATTGTGAACAATGTTTTATGGCCTTAGAAGCACTGTTTGTGTGATATGACACAGAGGTCGTTATAGAGGTCAGTGACCGCACTTTACGATGGAAATAGTGTAAGTTCCTCAAAAGGAACGAAGCTCATGAACCACAGTGAACGGCTTGTGATTTGTGGATGAAGTCTCCATTGTCAGTCTGATTCTGAGGTAATCAAGCAACCTCTCTGAAAACGACTCTCTGTACAGCTGGATGTAATCTCACTGCGGAAGGCATGCTGTTTTTGCAGTGCTCACCAGTGACAGCAGCAGTGTGTGCAGTGAGCCCTCTGCCGGCGGGCCGGTGTGGCGGCCAGTGACAGCAGCAGTGGGCAGTGACCCCTGTGTGGCGGTCACCCGCGCGATGCGTTCCGTCACCATCACCTCTCTCCTCTCACTGCTGGCCGTCCTGCCCGCGGCGCCAACCCTGACGCTTCCCGCCTCTACGACGACCTCCTCTCCAACTACAACAAGCTGGTGCGGCCCCTGTTGTCAACACTACAGACGTCCTCCAGGTCTTCATCAAACTCAAGCTCTCTCAGCTCATTGATGTGGTGAGTAGCTCCGCTTCCACTCCGAAGTGACTTCCCATTGTTGGCTTTAGCTTTATAGTCTTTTCGGCGTAACACTGCATATCAAGCTCGTATAACAAATTTGTCGACGTCAATCGCAGCAGTCTGCGGCGGCGGCGGCGGGCGGGCGGCGCGGCTGCGGGCGGGTGGAGGAGGCGGCAGTGGCGGGCGGCGGTGGGGCGTCTTGTTATTCGTGGGTAGGTCGCCGCTGCGATGCGTCTCGGGCGGCCGCTGTCAGCAGAGCTTCAGAGCTCCGGACTCGGCGGCGCCGGAGTTCGGACGAATGGTCGGCGTTCGGGCCGGCGCCGCCGCTGGCCGCCGCTGGCCGCCGCTGGCCGCCGCTCGGCGCGACTCTGCGATAGCCGGCGATCGCTCACGGCGGGCCGGCCGACCGCTGCTCTGTAGTCCGCCGCCAAATCGCCTCCGGGCGGACCGGGCGGCCAGCTCGCCGCTGCTGCTCTGCTCTTGGATGCAGACTCGGCTTAGGCGACGCGCCGCGTCGCGCGAAGAAAAGCGGCACCATTTGCCAGCCAACCAGCCGGCGGCGGTGAGTCTCTCAGACGGGTCACAAGGTCATTGCAGGTCTGCGATCAGCGCCTGGCTGACTGTGGCGGTGGTCCGGGGAAGCTGCTCCTATCAACGCTGGGTCCCCCACAGACGCGCCGTGAACCTCTGCCTGTCGTACGAGCCGATTGCCTGAATGGCCTGACCTGGATTGCGAGTGGGAGCGCTTGAAAGGGAGGTCCGTTTGAAGCCGCCGAAGACGCGACGACCGGAGTACTGTTGCTAGGTGAAACCGCTGGTCGTGAAGAGGCGGTCTCTGACTCAGCGGCCCTGAGTTGGGCTGCTCAATGGTCGTAACGGCAAATAACTGGACACTTCGGCTCGAAAACCGCCTGTAGAAAACGACGCTTTACATGAGAAATCGATAGGGTCAGTTGTCCGTGCTGAACGCCATTGACATTGGAGTACGTCGGATTGTGCCACATGTGAGCGAAGTTTATCGGTGCCGCCGGGTTAAACACTAATTCCGAAACCGGATGACAGTCGTCGTCGTAGTGTCGACTGTCGGGTCAGATATCCAACGTCTCTCCTATAACTGAAAGCTTCATCAAGCTTTACAAGCCTTGTCGAACTGTCCCGGAATCCCGGGAGAGGTGCTGCTCGATCCCGGTTTGCCGGACTCATTCAGTCTCGTGCCGTGTCGTAGCCTGGCTTTGCAACCCTGCCACAAAGGAGCCAGCGCCGAAGCCGACTGTAAAATCTCGGCAGTCAGCGCGAGCCACTGCCCGGGCCGTCGCTTCCGGCCGGCTGAAGACATGGCCGCTGGAAGGCGGTCGCTCGCCCACGGCCGTCAATGGCCTGACGTCACGCAGGCGGGGAGGGGGGGGGGGGGGTCAGTAGACTGACCCCGTGGCGTGCCGTGACCGTCGGCAGTGCGTCACCGATCACCGGGTGACGTCATAGGAGTAAGTTGGGTCACCCGGCCGGAGCGACCTCAGTAGAAGGCGTTGTTAGGTGTCGCAAGTCGGGGGAGGGGGGGGGGGGGCGGGGGGGGTGGGGGGGGGGGGGGGGGGCTGGTGATTAGACCGCGCCAGTCAACACCAGAGACTGGTCTGAATGATTATTTGGGAGTTAAATACATAGAACGTGCCGTATCAACTAAGAATTTCGAACTCTTGGTTTCCGAACACAGTATTGGTTAATAGCAGTTTAGTTTTCAAAAATAACACTGCCTAAAATACAAATGATGAGTTCATACATTACAACATCGATCGTGCTAAGAGTGATACGCTGCGTAAAGTTTGGTCCGAATTCATTGCACCGTGGACGGAATGTCGATGTTGACTTCAATGAGCTGGTGATCTGATGAATGAGCAACATTCGCTCGACTTGGTCCAATCTGGCGCCGTGTCGGTCTCAATTTGGCGCCATCATTTCGGCGTTTATTGATGCATAAGCTCTGAAATTGCCGATATCGCTGCAAGTCAATAATTACCGAGCGGTTTCTCGTCAACTTACAAGACAAATTTATATTTGACCCGGCCCGACATCCCCCGACACGGCCGTACAGACGCTTTTTGGAAGCTAATAACTTTGCAACCACTGTTCCGATTGAGATCGGATTTTCACCATTGGATAGGTCCATCAAATCAATTTTGTTTTTGGTATGGTGCAGTTCTGATAGGGGTGGTACCACAGCGCGTGGCACACGCAAACGTCGAAATGAACAAAGAAATAATGTTTGATCAAAAATGGCTTTATTGATCTAAGCATTAATTTATACGATGAAGCATTCAGCGCTCAGGACGTACTCCCTTTTGGCAGATTCGAGAAAGGAGATCATGAACAATTTAATGGGTCAGTAAAAACGCCTTTGTCACACCGCGCCCCGCTCGTTCCTCGCCCAAAAAGAGCGTTTTACTGGTATACTATATATATATAGTTTTACCACTATACTATTCGGCTCTAAAATTTACCATACATTGTGATGTTCGCACTGCACAGGTTCCACCACTTAAAATATACGGCGACCGAGTCTTATTTCATGAAGATCTAAAGCTTGTTTTCTTCAGAGCGTATATATGCAGATTATCTGTATATATGTAACGGATTGTCATAGTTACGCTATGTACACTTTTTCTGGCTTTTCAAGTTGATAAAAACGGCATATCGTTGGCAGCGTATGCTTTACACCTATGTTATCCTTTTAGGTACAGAGAATATGTTATACCAAGAAAAGAACTAAGCTTGAGCATAAAGGTACTCTGTGTTTTTTTAGAAGTTACGCCACTTTCAATCTTTGTTTACTTCCATTGATATAAATGCATAAGCTCAGAAACAAAGCTGATCCTATCGTTTCAATGTTATTTTCGCGCATGTTTGTTACGTAAATACTGGCATCTCAAAACTATCGCCAAAATACGATCGTCGTAAACGTCACTACTCCGCGCCTAACGGCGCTCCCAAACAAGGGTAATGATACAGTTTATCCAGTCTGGTCTGCAATGGTCGGCAATATTTGCAGCAGCACAGACTCTTTGCTGCAGCATATGGTGCGATGAGGTACTTTTGAGCAGCTGTGCCCCAGAAAAATCTGCCGCTCGCATTTAAAATACGCACTAAAATGAAATTGGACAAAGCAGAAGAAAGCAGTGTGTGAAGAAGAGCAGAAAAATAACACGGGAATGAATTTATAAACATGTAAAAACAGACCATATCTCGTCTCGCTATGCGGGAGGAGTGCAGGCAGATAGGCACATAACATGGAACTACTCAAGCACTAATATTTTTTTTTTTTTTTGCTAAATGGCGAACAGTGATGCAACCATAGCAATATGTCAGATCAGTTGTTTATGTGCTGGGATAATTATGCTCTACACAACTGATGCCGTACCGAAACATACTGCCAAATGACAACAGACCTATATCGCGTGCGGATAATCAAAGGTTGTAGGTGTTGATAACATAAATATGCAGTCGCTACGTTTAAGCCGATTTTCTAGGACACTTATCACATGATTTGTATGTTCCTATTTAGTTGTATGCATGGGCATCCCTTCGAGAAGCTGTTATATTTATCACAAACCAGGTATTTGGTGATGTTTTTATTTGCACTGACATGATCGTCGCGATTCTTCCAAAGCTTATCAACACTGTTTTTCCAAGCGTGATTCCAAGTGGCCGAAAATAAGTGGGTAGTTCTAAAACACGTTATTTTTAGAGAGCGCTTTAAGGCCCAATATTTACTCCCGGAGGCGAGGAGAGCATATGGCTGATGATGCAAATACATGCATGCAAATCCTCTTGCGTCGGCAGTTTGCAAAATTTATTCGGCCCTCACGCTTTAAATTGCCTTTTTGCACTTTGAAGGCGTAAATTCGGATGGCTTGGCATTTCTTTCGGTCGAGGGAGGATCCTTTCACTTCACTCTCGGGCAGTGAACGTGGCTGTCATTTATAAACGGCAGACGGTTGGGGTATCTGCATTCTGCAATGACAGAGGTGGTTTTGGATTGACACCACCATCGGGGAGACGGTCGCACTTATGTACCGTGACCTCGTCACGCTGACGTGTCCAACGTGGAAACCCGCTGACAGCAAACGCTTACAACCGCTTACACACCAACTTACAACTTACAAACCGCTTACAGGTCTCTGAGCCTTGCTACAAACATTATCATCATCATCCTCATCATCATTTATTTCGTATGATCTCCGCATATGCGGCTTTTCGGATCATGAGTCCATATACATTGAAATATACACACATGCCATACATATAAGACCAAAAAATATTGCAAGGATAAAACTAATTACGTCATTAAACATATCGCTCACCCTCACTCATCCACAAGCGAAGCTCTTTCCTGCACAGAGACCAGGTCTGAGCCTCCCGAACGGCCACATTGGTCCTGTTCCATGTTGCGGCAGCTCTATATGGGTAAGACCGCCTACCATGCTCCGTTCGAACGCGAGGCAGCTGAAGTGAGCCCGCTATCGAAGCACGTGTTTCTCTCTCCGATACTTCTGATCTGTGTACGATCTGATCACGGAGGGAATCAGGTGCGTGTGGGCTGTGAATTGTGCGGTGTAACATGGCGACATCTCTCTCCATGACGAGCTGGTCCAGGGTAGGCCATTGCATATCTTTTAAATGTGGTGTTATATGCTCGGAACGACGCAAACCTTTTACTATTCTGGCACTATGATTAATAACTTTTTGAATTCTTTTACGTTGCGTTAAGTTGCATCCGGCCCAAACTGTGGCACAATACAAAATGTGTGGAAAAACGAGACATTCAATGAGTAGTTTTTTTTTACTTCTTCAGGCAGGCGACGTGACATTTTGGAGAGACCACCCAAAGTCGCATAGCAACGCCGAATAACTGCAGATACGTGGTCTTCAAACGTAAGGTTTTTGTCTAAAACGACACCGAGTAGCTTGACTTTCGGTGCCGGGTGAAGTGCCGCATCATCGAAATCGATCTCGAAGTCGGCACTGAGCCGTCTGCGATTTGAGGCTACCAGAAGAATGTCACTTTTCCGGGGGTTGATTTTTAACTTGTTTTGAATAAACCAATTATTGGCACATTTAAGAGTGATCTGAACACGATTTTGGAGGCCTTTCAGGTCCTTTGGATCGCTACGGTGGATGAACTGTGCGTCGTCCGCATACAACACCACCTTTGTGCCGTACAAATATGAGGCGAAGTCGTTGGTGAACAATACAAATAAAATCGGTCCCAAGATGGATCCCTGAATCACTCCGTGATCAACGGTAACGGTACCACCAGAGCCTCCACGGACCCTTTGACGCCGATCGCTGAGCCAGTTCTTAAACCAGTGAGTGTCGACCCCATTGCCACAGTGTTAGACACAAGTGTAAGTTACACCGTGTTACGGTTACACCGTGTTACAGTTACACCGTGTAACTGTGATTTCAGACCCATTTAAACCATTCTTGACGTCTTTGTTGTATATTCAAAAAGCTACGTTGAAATACGGACGTTAAACAACGTCATGTTCTTACTTCCAGTTTCTTAACCCGCGCCCCGCTGGGGTCTCCAGCCGAACACGCCCCGCTGAGGTCTCCAGCCGAACGCGCCCCGCTGGGGTCTCCAGCCGAACGCGCCCCGCTGGGGTCTCCAGCCGAACGCGCCCCGCTGGGGTCTACAGCCGAACGCGCCCCGCTGGGGTCTCCAGCCGAACGCGCCCCGCTGGGGTCTCCAGCCGAACGCGCCCCGCTGGGGTCTCCAGCCGAACACGCCCCGCTGGGGTCTCCAGCCGAACGCGCCCCGCTGGGGTCTCCAGCCGAACGCGCCCCGCTGGGAGTAAGTTTTACCCCCCTGTATCTTCCGAACCAATGACCGCAGCGGAATGCGCAAGGCGGTGATCGAAAGCTTTCAAGGAGACGAATATAATGCATTCTCGAAATTTCGAAAATAAGGTCAATGTCAAGTCACGATCAGGTCAAAGGTAAAATTGAGGTATTTGAGTTTTGGGGCCATGCTTTCCATCCACAGCCTTAGATTGCGACTATTATCGCACAAGGTTCTCTCAATGGTATAATAAATCTCCCGTATAGGCGAAAGTGAAATTGTAAGCAAAGGGAATTGAAATTGGAATTGAAATTGTAAGTAAAGATCAGGTCACAAAATGTCACAGGTCTACGAAAGCCATGCGACACATGTTGTATGGGTTATTTTACACGTATAATTCGATAGTAGCAGCCATTTTCACAACCTGACCCCATATAATGGCCCTCAGGTCAAGGTCAGGTCACAATAAGGACACAATTTGAAATTGATTAATCTAAATAAAAGGCTTGTTTCTAGACCAACTTGGTCTCATAAATACAGCAGTGGTATTTATTTGTATGTATCTAGTCATTAAAAGCCAAAAAACGTAACTTAAAAAAATGACTTCATGAGTTTCTTATACTTAGGGAGCCATAAGTCAGTCATAAATAAAGCTATGGCTTTGAAATTTGATTTGAGTATCGTTCATATGTGGTTCTCTAACATATATTCCGTTTTTTAAATATCTTTAAAACAAAATGATTTTGCGAAAATGTTCCCCCAAAAAGAAGTTTGTTAATTTTTTGGGTGTACACAAAAAAAAAATCGAAAATTCGCGATCACTATTTTGAAGAGAATGTTATTTCCTTTCTTTTGACGTTTTTCATTTGCAATTTGAATAAAAACTCTAGTTTCTACGAATTTTCTAATATTGATAGTTTTCCACCAAAAATGGCATGACATGACGTCATTTAAACGTCATTATCTTCCAAAGAAGTACCACAATTTAAGTGCAATTTTGTGAGAAGCCGTATAATTGATGCGGCATAAGCTGAAAGTTTGACGTCGCTATCGATCATAGTTTTCAAGTTATTGAGAAAATACGGGATGGGGGGGGGGTAAAATTTACAGCCCCCCCCCAGCGGGGCGCGGGTTAAATGACAAGTTACATTAAGACTTAGGAGAGAGACTCTTCGGGAAGTTAGCGTCGGAGCCTTAGAGACCGGCCCGCTCGGTGTTACTAGGCAGACTGGCGAGTAGAAGCATGACCTGTCCCGCTACCAGATAACGTATAGTGCACCACATGGGCGGGACGACATCCGAACAATTTGCATACTTATCCCAGACAATAAATGCTCCCCGGCAATTGCCTTAACAAGGCATAACAGCGTCTGGACAAGACTAAGACCAGAGATGTACCAAGATAAAAAAATACGGGATCCAGGATCCCCAGGATCCAAGATCTGGGATCTTGTTGGATCCCAGATCTTTTGTGTCGGATCTTTTGTTTGCATTTTTTTCGAGAGATCCTGCGGATCCTGTATCTTTTGTTTTCATTTTGTCGAGAGATCTTGTGGATCCTGGATCGTTTTCAGAAAATTTGTTGCTGGATCCTGTGGATCCTGGATCTTTTGAGGGAAGGTGTGGCTGGATCCTGTGGATCCTGGATCTTTTTTGCGGATGAGGTGCACCATCAAACCCACTAAGACTACCTTTAAATTATTGCAATTAGAGTACTAGTTTTGTTCCATTGTATCTGATATTGCTTTGCAATCATTGTCTTTACAAGAAGTAGCACGAAGAGGAACAGAAAGGTTTGTTATGTTTCATATTGTGGATTCATCCTACAATGCAACAATGATGATCAAGTCCTTGCGGATCACTATATAATATATGCATGATTACTTGTCATGGGATTATCAGAGCATCATTGATGGTTTGTGGATCATGTGCAAAACTGCCTCAGCTTCTTACTAATCCTGGATTTATGTTATGTTTGTCATTGTACTCTGGGTACTCTGAATGTTATCAATATTTTTGGTATCTGAATCCTGGATATTTTTTGTTGTTGTTGGATCCTGCAGATCCTGGATCTTACAGATAAATGTTGTCCAGGGATCCAGCACATTCTATATTTAACAAGATAATTTGGCCGTTGGATCTTGTGGATCTTGGACCCTACAGGATCATTTTGTCGTGGGATCCTGTGGATCTTGGATCCTGGAAATAATTTTGTCGAGGGATCTTGTGGATCTTGGATCCTGCAGGATCACTCTGTCGTGGGATCCTCTGGATCGTGGATCCTATTTTTTGGCCATGGAACATGCCTGACTAGGACTATTATTCCCCCATCACGTCTGTCCTGGCGCGGGATGATGTTTCTGTCTGTGCGGGTGTCGGATCGTCCCGGGGGAGCTGGGTCGGTCCTCGGGGGTCGGACCATCGGAGCGGGGTGTGTCCCCCGTGTCGCCGGGTTGGCAGCCGACCATCTCCGTCTCTCCGTCTCTCCGTCTCTCCGTCTCTCCGTCTCTCCGTCTCTCCGTCTCTCCGTCTCTCCGTCTCTCCGTCTCTCCGTCTCTCCGTCTCTCCGTCTCTCCGTCTCTCAGTCTCTCCGTCTCTCCGTCTCTCCGTCTCTCCGTCTCTCCGTCTCTCCGTCTCTCCGTCTCCGGGCGGGGTGGTGGCATCGACCCGACCACCTCAGTGTCGACACCCCCCAGCGTTATGCTGATTGTCCCTTCCAGAGAACGGCCGACGAGACAAGATATGGAGTCACGCCACATCCCCCGATGACCACCGCCGGCCGCAGCGGGATGTCAACTGTTAGACAAGATATGGAGTCACGCCACATCCCCCGATGACCGCCGCCGGCCGCAGCGGGATGTCAACTGTTAGACAAGATATGGAGTCACGCCACATCCCCCGACGACCGCCGCCGGCCGCAGCCGGATGTCAACTGTTAGACAAGATATGAAGTCACGCCACATCCCTCGACGACCGCCGCCGGCCGCAGCCGGATGTCAACTGTCACGCCACATCCCCCGACGACCGCCGCCGGCCGCAGCCGGATGTCAACTGTTAGATAAGATATGGAGTCACGCCACATCCCCCGACGACCGCCGCCGGCCGCAGCCGGATGTCAACTGTCACGCCACATCCCCCGACGACCGCCGCCGGCCGCAGCCGGATGTCAACTGTTAGACAAGATATGGAGTCACGCCACATCCCCCGATGACCACCGCCGGCCGCAGCGGGATGTCAACTGTTAGACAAGATATGGAGTCACGCCACATCCCCCGATGACCACCGCCGGCCGCAGCGGGATGTCAACTGTTAGACAAGATATGGAGTCACGCCACATCCCCCGATGACCACCGCCGGCCGCAGCGGGATGTCAACTGTTAGACAAGATATGGAGTCACGCCACATCCCCCGATGACCACCGCCGGCCGCAGCGGGATGTCAACTGTTAGACAAGATATGGAGTCACGCCACATCCCCCGATGACCACCGCCGGCCGCAGCCGGATGTCAACTGTTAGCTGATCGTGAACTTTAAACTGTAGACTGTGGACTGTGGGCTGTGGACTGTGAATTTTGAACTGTGAACTGGACTGTGGACTGTGGAAAGTGGACTGTGGACAGTGGAATGTGGACAGTGGACTGTGGACTGTGGACAGTGGACAGTGGACAGTGGACAGTGGACAGTGGACTGTGGACAATGGACTGTGTGATGTGGACTGTGGACAGTGGACTGTGGACAGTGGACTGTGGACAGTGGACTGTGGACTGTAGACTGTGGACTGTGGACAGTGGACTGTGGACAGTGGACTGTGGACTGTGTACTGTGACCTGTGGAATGTGACCTGTGTAATGTGACCTGTAGACTGTGATCTGTGGACTGTGACCTGTGGACTGTGACATATGGACTGTGACCTGTGTAATGTGACCTGTGGATTGTGACCTGTGGACTGTGACCTGTTGACTGTGCCATGTGGACTGTGACCTGTGGACTGTGTCATGTGGACTGTGACCTGTGGGCTGTGACATGTGTACTGTGACCTGTGGACTGTGACATGTTGACTGTGGCATGTGTAATGTGACCTGTGGACTGTGACCTGTGAACTGTGACCTGTGGACTGTGACCTGTGGACTGTGACCTGTGGACTGTGAACTGTGAACTGTGATATGTGGAATGTTGACTGTGGACTGTGACCTGTGGACTGTGGCCTGTGTAATGTGACCTATGTACTGTGACATGTGGACTGTGACCTGTGGACTGTGACCTGTGGAATGTGACCTGTGGACTGTGACATGTGGACTGTGACCTGTGGCCTGTGGCATGTGGACTGTGACCTGTGTACTGTGACCTGTTGACTGTGCCCTGTGGGCTGTGACCTGTGGACTGCGACCTGTGGACTGTGACCTGTTGACTGTGACCTGTGTACTGTGGCCTGTGGCATGTGGCCTGTGGACTGTGACCTGTGGAGTGTGTGTTATCTGACTATGGACTGATGACTGCAGACATTGGACTGTGAACTGTAGACTGTGGTGAACTGTAGACTCGGGACTATTGACAGTGAACTGCTGATCGTGGATTATGTGGACTGAGGTTAGTTAACTGTGAACTGGGACTATGAACTGTAACATGTCGACTATGAACTGTAATCAGTGAACTGTAGCTTGAGGCTGTAGACCGTGGATTGATGTCTGCCGCCCAGAGGCTGCTGATCTGGTAAAAAGGCGGCGCTGTCGACACGGCCGAATTGGCGTCGCGGCGGTGGGCGGCGGCCGCCCCCGCCGATCGGACGGAGATAGATGCACCACTCTCCGGCCATATGTCCCGTGTCGGAGCCGACCGGAGCAGCAGGAGCAGCATGCGAATCTCGCATCTCCGGAACCGCAGGAGAACCGCACCGTCATACTGACCAACAGCTGCTCTGGGCTGCGGCCGAACCGTGTCGGATACAACCGTGGGGCAGGTTTGTCAGATGGGCATATTTACTTGGAAGTCTAATCGTTACATGTTTGATCATTTAGTTGAATTGGTGACCGTTTTAGGGAAAGCTTCATTGGTACCTGTTTAATTATATGTTGTGCATTCTATTAACAAATCCACTCCAATTTTAATGAAAATCATGTTTGTTATGCCCAAAACATAACGACAATGTGACAATTGTGTGACGATTATAAGCGCGCGACTGCGCATGAATGTCACTCCGGAAGTTTCCAGACGGGTAGTTACCGACTGGCCCATATGTCATAATCAACACAGATGGAAGCGCTAACTGTTCATCATCACGATGGAAGGTCCAAATAAATACCACTTGGTTGACTTCTGTGTCTCGTTCATAAATGCTGAATTAATCATTACAATACGTATGCTGGATCGTTTGCCAAATTCAGACGAGGTCTTCGAATGAATTTCAATTTGCGTCTAAGCACGTCGTATCCGGCTTACTCCTGCTTTGAATGGACTTTGATCCGATGTGGTAGCTGTTCATGCCTCATGGTCGGACGTCTCATCAGGGAACAGATGTGTCAAACGTGTCAGCCTGCAGCGAATGTGTCAAACGTATCAGCCTGCAGCGAATGTGTCAAACGTGTCAGTCTGCAGCGGATGTGTCAAACGTATCAGTCTGCAGCGGATGTGTCAAACGTATCAGTCTGCAGCAGATGTGTCAAACGTGTCAGTCTGCAGCGGATGTGTCAAACATATCAGCCTGCAGCGGATGTGTCAAACGTATCAGTCTGCAGCGGATGTGTCAAACATATCAGCCTGCAGCGAATGTGTCAAACGTATCAGTCTGCAGCGAATGTGCCAAACGTATCAGCCTGCAGCGAATGTGTCAAACGTATCAGTCTGCAGCGAATGTGTCAAACGTGTCAGCCTGCAGCGAATGTGTCAAACGTGTCAGCCTGCAGCGAATGTGTCAAACGTATCAGTCTGCAGCGGATGTGTCAAACGTATCAGCCTGCAGCGGACGTGTCAAACGTGTCAGTCTGCAGCGGATGTGTCAAACATATCAGCCTGCAGCGGATGTGTCAAACGTATCAGTCTGCAGCGAATGTGTCAAACATATCAGTCTGCAGCGGATGTGTCAAACGTGTCAGTATGCAGCTGATTTGTCGAATGTGTCGGCAGGCAGCAGACATCACCGTGTCATGTCATCAAGCAAAACTAACTTTTGACATTCAACTTAACCGATGAGTTTCGGAACAGTTTATGATCCGAATAGATCTTCCATGGATAATCCTTCCATACAATCGAATGAAGCGGCCAACGAATGAAGTTTCCAACAATTTGTCCAGAACTATCGTGTTATGTAATGCACATCGGAAATAGTCTTGGACTCCAACATAACACATATTTTAACAATCATATATGTACAAATCAAGAAAACTACCATAGCACACACATCCAGCCAATACTTTAGAGTAAGACAAAAGACACTAAAATCAAATAAGACAAATGTTGTTTGCATTGCAATCAAATTGATTGCCCGAACTACACATTTCCTTACACTTCGCTGTGGCTAGCTTGTTACAACACAATGAACTTTCTTTGCGAAACCATTTGTCTAGCTTCAGGACCCGTGCTGCACAGAGAAGACAATCTGTCAACAGGCCACTCCAACACAGCGAAGACAATCTGTCAAATCTGTCACAGCGAAGACAATCTGTGAACAGGCCACTCCAACACAGCGAAGACAATCTGTCAAATATGTCACAGCGAAGACAATCTGTCAATAGGCCACTCCAACACAGCGAAGACAATCTGTCAAATATGTCACAGCGAAGGCAATCTGTCAACAGGCCACTCCAACACAGCGAAGACAATCTGTCAAATCTGTCACAGCGAAGACAATCTGTAAAATCTGCCACAGCGAAGACAATCTGTCAAAGGCCACTCTCCAATTTGTTTTTCACCAAGTAAGTAGAATTTCATCTTTAGCGGGCAAACCCTTTTAATAAAATCACTAACGCATGATTGAAGTACAGCCCTCAATGATCCATGCAACTGCGCCCATTGCACAGTTCCCTGCGCTTTGCAATTCCGGCTCGTTAATCGGCGTCACATGTCACGATAGCCAAGGCGATTTTACCATTGTCAACACACGGCGGTGATTTTACCATTGTCAACACACGGCAGTGATTTTACCATTGTCAACACACGGCAGTGATTTTACCATTGTCAACACACGGCAGTGATTTTACCATGGTCAACACACGGCAGTGATTTTACCATTGTCAACACACGGCAGTGATTTTACCAGTCAACACACGGCAGTGATTTTACCATGGTCAACACACGGCGGCGATTTTACCATTGTCAACACACGGCAGTGATTTTACCATGGTCAACACACGGCGGCGATTTTACCATTGTCAACACACGGCAGTGATTTTACCATGGTCAACACACGGCGGTGATTTTACCATTGTCAACACACGGCAGTGATTTTACCATGGTCAACACACGGCAGTTATTTTACCATGGTCAACACACGGCAGTGATTTTACCATTGTCAACACACGGCAGTGATTTTACCATGGTCAACACACAGCGGTGATTTTACCATTGTCAAGGCATTAATGACCGTGAAGCTGAAAACAACATACCTGTTTTGGCCATGATAATAATGGCAATGCTGTTTCAAATGAGAGTGAGTCATATTCACCAATGGAAAATATTACATGGTCAGTCAATAATTACTTGTACTTAGGTTATAGGTTAGAAGTTAGTGGTGCCATTTGCGTAGTTTTCAATTTAAGTGCACTTGCAAAGAGTGGTGTTTATATTATAGCCCACACATGATTCACTACAGCAGAGGAACCACAGGAGCTCGTAGATATTTTGCACAGCGTTGTTTTCAGACCACAAAGAGCCTTTCGGGATAATTTTTAATGGGATCACATCAAAAGGTTCGGTGAAAGCAAAGACGGCTGAGATTTTACGATGAAAGCCGGGTAGAAGCGTGAGGCATTAGCGTTTAGAGCTTGACCAGATGTTTCTCCTATATTTTTTAATTGAGCTATTGGTGCATTTGATGCTAGATATTGCATCATGCATGTTGGAACAACTTTAAGCTCTGAATTGCCTCAGAAGAAGAACAAATACCTTAACATGTTTTTCCAATATAATTTGCAGCACTTTGTCTTCATGGTATTGGATTGTACTCCTTGTATTGCTCGTACTGTAATTCCACCTTATTTCTGTGTTATGACTTAATCGAGAACCTAATCCAGGGAAATACTTCCAATCTCCCTAATCTAATGTTCGCCTCTGTTTTTTTTCTCTCTCATCTCATTAGTCGGGGCATGGGGCGGCCCTCGGCTCAAGGCCTCGCACCCAGGCTCGCAGAAACGCAGACAGCCATTTTACACAGATGGGATTCTCCCCGACTGATGCTGGCACAATGCGATGCCATTTGGAGTACCGCCTCGTCCCGTTCACAGCCCGGCAGCTCGCCATACGTCCGGATGGGGTTTAATCAGACGTCTCGGCCAACCACGACGATGGACAATTACAGTCAATCAGACTCCAAAGCCCCGGGGGCACTGGTTCTATCAGCGCCATCCAACTGTGCTCGCTCTCGCTCTCGCTCTCGCTCTCGATCTCGCTCTCGCTCTCGCTCTCGCTCTCACTCTCCCTCTCTCTCTCTTGTCGTTCTTGAATTACAAATTTACATTGCTACGTTCTCCTGTCTTTATGGTCCGTAAAAGTACCGCACATTGTAAAATAGCCGACATGAATTCTTCGACCTCATGCGACACGTTAATCGATGTGAGCATCACAAATGAGCTACGTTTTATATTTAGCTGCAATCTTAATAGGGAAAATGATGATTGCTAGATGTACTTAAAACACGAATGTAACAATGCAGGAAAATGTTTACTTATGTTTTCTCTGAAACCGAAAGCTCATTAACTGAAACATAATCTGCTCATTTGATCACTGTGCCCAAAACACCCGCCACGGCCTGGAGCCATCCACTGCGCACTTCCCTTCATTTCCTGTTGAACCATCTGGATTTGCAGCGGAACATAAATTAAAGGCCCTCCCTGACAATGATGCAGTCTGTCTAACACGGTAAGGCAGCTGCCACGCCACTCGGCTACTTCATTTATATGGTATCCGTA
>JAXIVJ010017657.1:0-25504 GCA_036785665.1 Chirona hameri | reverse complement strand
CATTTTATTTTTTAAGTGACAAGCATTCAAACTTAATTTGTTATTGTACTTAAAGTTAAGCAATTAAAAAAATAAGTACATCATATATCGTAGGCTCAACTATTAGCTATCAAAAACTGAAACCGGTTTGGTTTTATTTCATTCTGTTTTTAAGTTATAGTTGCCATCTACCATTAAGTTGTTCTCACTTTTAAAAAAAAAAAATATGCTTAAAGTTAAGTCTTTTTAAAATATTTTTTTTTTATTTGATAGTCCTTTATCACATTCATCTAATACTTGTAACCGTTTGGCTCTATACATTTTATTTTTTAAGTGAAAAACATTCAAACTTAATTTTTAATTGTACTTAAAGTTAAGCAATTTAAAATTAAGTACATCATATAACGTAGGCCCAACTATTGGCTATCCAAAACCGAAATCGGTTTGGTTCTATATATTTTGGTTTTTAAGTTATAGGCATTTCCGTATACCATAACATTGTTCCGAGGACTTGGAGCTATTTTTGTGGAAGTAAAAAAAAAATCCTTGTTTATTATATTAAATTACCTTCGGTTACCCCTAGTAATATAGAAAACCAAGCTACTTTTTCAAAATAAAATTTTCAAATTTTCAAAAAAAGGTATCTCTTTTTACGAAAAACAGATTTCTTTCAAAAAGCAAGCATTAAGAAAATACATATTTACATCCGTTATATCATGACAAACAAGATTCTGTTTACCATTTCTTTAAATACTTAATATTTCTCAAGTTATTGTCAAAAAACAGATCAAATTGACATTCGAAAAATCTCGAGTTTTTTTTTCGAAAAAGAAAGATTAAAGAGTCTCGTTACTTGTAAAATGATGCCCCATCCATGCTGGTTCCAAATATAATTGTGTTTTTAAGATTATTCAAATATTGAACAAAATATGAGTATAAACGTTGAAGAAAATGCTGAAATTGACCGGAAAATTTATCAAAACGCGAAACTCATTAACTCAAAAAGTAAGACCGGAAGAGGCAAATAAAAACATAGATTCTTGTTTCGCTCGCCTAGTTCTACAAAATCCATCTGTCGGAACTCAAAAAAACTTTTCCGAAAAAAAAGTTATTGATATATATTTTTGGTGATGGATAACTTAAAAAACAAAACAACATATTTCGAATCCGAAAAGAAATTCAGCATGCTCATAGTGTTTTACATTTTAATCATATTTTTAATTTCGAAAAAATGCATAACTTCTTTTTGGGTGAAAATTCAAAATATTCATCAATTTGATAATTAAGTACCCCATATCTTCAAAACCTCTATTCTGATTTTTGATTTCTTTGTTTGTTAACATTTGGCGTAAGACGGTCTTTCTTATCCTTGAACACATTTTTCTAAAAAAATGCATATTCAAAAACCTAAAATTTAAAAACATCATTTTTTACAATTTTCACATTTTAACTTCAAAAATATGGTTTTGATTAAAATTCAGAATTGCCAAAAGATGTGGTTCGTTACGCCGCATCTTTATTTGCTGTTTGATTATAAAAAGTTCCAAAACAAAAAATTTACGTTCCAAAAACTTGTGCAAAAAACATGTTTTTCTAAGTATTCCAAAAGCTAAAAAAAAAATTGTGAAGGATTTCCGCACCTTATATACAAAGCCTTATTCATACTTAACACAAATATATGCTTTGTTTAAATATTCGATCAATAATAAGCAAATTGCGAGCAGAACAAGGACACTAAAATAAAAATAAAAAAACTTCAAAAAGTAAAATGTGTGTAACTTTTTTAAAAACTAGGTTTGATTAAAAACGTCAACGGATTCGTGTTCTACTCGACGAGAGCGATCGGAAACTGTTCTCCGAACGTCAAAAATATTGTTAGATTGGGAGTAATCGAAGAATCCATTTACGGGGGTCAGATATGGTCCATTTGGTTAACTCGAGGGGTGTCAAATTTGGTCCCTTAGGTTAATTTTCAAACGGAAACTTTAATAACTTCTTAAGTTTTTAATGGATTTCAAAACTATTAAGTGCACTGGGCTTACAGTCAAATTCCTTTTTTTTAAACCAGAAAAGATATAGTTATAAATAAAGAGTTTAGACTTTTGTTGAAGTAGGAAAGTACAGTTGAGGTAGGATCATAGTGTCTTATAGGACACTTACAAATAAGTCAACTATTTCTTAAACCATACTTCTGATCTTATAACAAAAGTAAGGTCTCTTAATTTGGATTAAAACTAGCTCGCAACTTACCCTGTAGCTTTTTCAGGGATCAAACCTAGTTATTTTATAGGTTAGACTGCGATATGTGCCAGAAAGTTCCTAACACCTAACATGCCCCGACATTTTGGGTCATAAAAGCTTAAATTGAAATACTTTCGTCATTTTCCCCCAATTAGGAATACACCAAAAAGTGTTCAGGCAAGGCGTCCCTGATTGGGTAAAATATTGTACAATTAATATTTAAGGAATTACAGCCTTCCAAACAGGGGACCAAATTTTACATAAAACGTGTCAAATTTGGTCCCCAAAGGGGTAGATTTGGTCCATTTGGTTTAGTTAGGTAAAAAAACAAAATTGTCCAAATCCGAGATAGTCATTTTGTATCCCTTGCTATTAATTACCTTCCGATCTTTTTATTACATGTTGCTCAAATATGACCTTTGCAAGCTCTGTTAAAGTTTAGCTGATTTTTTCCGTCAAACTCGTGTGTAGTGACGTTCTAAGTTCGCTATATCTTGAGATAAAAAGATAGACGAAATTTTTCATTTTTGCACAGAAGACGTATAATTGATGTAGCAGAAGGTACCCAAACTTTCACGTTTCACATAGAACAATAATTGTAACACCATCGTGTTTTTCTCGTCAAGACGCTTTGAAACATATTGATGGTGACCTGGGCCCGGTTGTTCATCTCTTATAACTGCGGCTTTTTGTCCTATCTGATTCATATCTGGGTATGGTTCATATCAAGCTAGGATAACCTGTCACTTTGAGTTGCTGATGTCGTATTTTATGGTGCGAACGCTAAGACCGATTTTAGGAGTAAAAATGTATGATTTTTTCTCTCTTCAAAACTGCCTGGTTCAGCAGGTATCATGTTAACATTGTTTGTGAATACTGAGGTGAAGAAAACGATTCTGTCCGATCAGTGTAGACCAGTGTTCGTCACGGGCCCACCAACCCCCAGCCCGGTCCAGGCACATGAACACCTAGCCCAGGCCCGGACCAGGCCCGGTCAAATTAATAATATTGAGGCCCAGGCCCGGTCCGGCCCGTTCAGATTAAGCATATCATTATTTTCACAAAACTTGCAGTAATTATCCTAGCATATTTACTTGTATACTATATATGTGAAGCAATTAACCAACTATGCTAACCAAAAAAAAAAACACAGCCACAGCAACAGTGTGTTGCTGTGTAAGTGAACTGCTGGTTAAAATATTTTTGAGCTCTGACCTAAGCTTGTGCGACGCGCACATTACTTCAAAATTGTCAGGCCCAGGCCCATCCAGAGCCCAGTGATATTCTTAAAGTTGAGGTCCGGCCAAGGCCCAGCCCAGGCCCAGCCCAAGCCCAGCCCAGGCCCAGCCCAGGCCCAGGCCCAGCCCAGGCCCAGCCCAGGCCCAGCCCAGGCCCAGCCCAGGCCCAGCCCAGGCCCAGCCCAGGCCCAGCCCAGGCCCAGCCCAGGCCCAGCCCAGGCCCAGCCCAGGCCCAGCCCAGGCCCAGCCCAGGCCCAGCCCAGGCCCAGCCCAGGCCCAGCCCAGGCCCAGCCCATGGCCCAATAGGGCTAGCCCAGCCCATGGCGAACTATGGTGTAGACATGGGGATTTGCAAAACAGATTGCAAAACACCGAGTTATGAGGGTTTCGGTTGCTGATGTACCATTCTCATAGCAGATAGAGAAGGGGAGGCTAGGATAGAGATTGGGGTAAACAAGCTGAATCCGCCCTCCATATCGCGAACAAAATGGCGGTTATTGTCGTAACTTTAGGACCAGCCAAGAGGTCTCCTAATTTTACGAATATTATATATAGATGATCTCTCGAGGTCAGCCGTCCCACGGCAGGCTTGTACTTGACCAAAATGGTGTGTGACGGGAGGAAATATAAATGATTATATTCTCGTGGTAATTAAACCACTTTTCCCGTTGTGGCAGTTAGAAACGCCCGACGTTTAAAAAATAAATAAGGCTTTGTTAAGTGACGTTTTGCAATTGTTTTGAACTTTTTTGGAACAATCAGAATTCGATGGGCGTCGTAATTTTCCAAATACCTTCTCTTTCTTATTTCAAAATTATGTAATCACATATTAGCGACGGAAGACCGTAATGGTTTGTTTGTTGTTAATTGGGTGAAAAGATGATTATAGGTTGCATCCTCTACGTCCTACCATCGTTAAATAAATGCAGCTGATTTGCGCTGATATCGCAGCCGCTGCTACTCTCTACGCACGTGAGCGCATTGGCCGAGGTCTGAGTGGGGAGGGTGGAGTCCCAGTTATGAGGATTCAAGCTCTAAAAAGATGAGCAACGCGTTCTAAAATCGATCTTAAGCTCATACGTCAGAAGCGCCGATTGCGGCCACCACGCCAGTCTTGTGTGGGGTTGTACTAGCCATGTTATACATATGCAGAGGCGGCTTACCCAGGGTAGTAATGCGGTCCGGCTGTCCGGCTGTCCGGCTGTCCGGCTGTCCGGCTGTCCGGCTGTCCGGCTGTCCGGCTGTCCGGCTGTCCGGCTGTCCGGCTGTCCGGCTGTCCGGCTGTCCGGCTGTCCGGCTGTCCGGCTGTCCGGCTGTCCGGCTGTCCGGCTGTCCGGCTGTCCGGCTGTCCGGCTGTCCGGCTGTCCGGCTGTCCGGCTGTCCGGCTGTCCGGCTGTCCGGCTGTCCGGCTGTCCGGCTGTCCGGCTGTCCGGCTGTCCGGCTGTCCGGCTGTCCGGCTGTCCGGCTGTCCGGCTGTCCGGCTGTCCGGCTGTCCGGCTGTCCGGCTGTCCGGCTGTCCGGCTGTCCGGCTGTCCGGCTGTCCGGCTGTCCGGCTGTCCGGCTGTCCGGCTGTCCGGCTGTCCGGCTGTCCGGCTGTCCGGCTGTCCGGCTGTCCGGCTGTCCGGCTGTCCGGCTGTCCGGCTGTCCGGCTGTCCGGCTGTCCGGCTGTCCGGCTGTCCGGCTGTCCGGCTGTCCGGCTGTCCGGCTGTCCGGCTGTCCGGCTGTCCGGCTGTCCGGCTGTCCGGCTGTCCGGCTGTCCGGCTGTCCGGCTGTCCGGCTGTCCGGCTGTCCGGCTGTCCGGCTGTCCGGCTGTCCGGCTGTCCGGCTGTCCGGCTGTCCGGCTGTCCGGCTGTCCGGCTGTCCGGCTGTCCGGCTGTCCGGCTGTCCGGCTGTCCGGCTGTCCGGCTGTCCGGCTGTCCGGCTGTCCGGCTGTCCGGCTGTCCGGCTGTCCGGCTGTCCGGCTGTCCGGCTGTCCGGCTGTCCGGCTGTCCGGCTGTCCGGCTGTCCGGCTGTCCGGCTGTCCGGCTGTCCGGCTGTCCGGCTTCAGGGAGGAGGCCAAAATGACCCACACCAGATCGAGGGTTAATAAGTTTCAAAATTCAAAGTTATCTGAATTTATAGTGTGTTACAGGTCTAAGTTTGATTTGAATTTTAATTGATCAACTTTATATTCCCCATAACAAAGACGAATCCAGCACTAATCGTAAAGCAAAGTTCAGTCGCTTCATGTAGGCGTTGGTGCAATGCTAGCTTGTTTCCTTTGATCATTTGCTATTTTCATTTTTCGTTTCCTTTTTTTGACCACATGTACCTAAGTTTATTATATTTATACGAGGACCATACATTTTGACAGATATTGCAGTGTTGACAACTTTGGAGAAATGGCGAAAAGCTGACCTAGCTGACTGGTTCGACTGATTGGTGTACCAATGCTCAATGGTGTTCCGAAAATTATCGAATTATATTATGTTCGTTGAACGATTCGAATTGAATTCATCAGCCATATGCTCCATAGGCTTACGACGCCTCCTTGTGACCCCATATACACCTCACAAGTCGTCTTTGCAGGCTCTACAATCATTCGGGTGGGCGATGATCGTGTTTTCACATAATGTTCCACTTCTGCCCGTCAGTCCGAAGGTCCAATGTCCATTTTCCCTATGTTTCGGACCCTGTTTTTATTTCAGACACTAGCGAGTATGTTCCAAGCGTGTTCCAGCGGCGACTCTGACGAAAAATTAAACACAGCGCAAACCCAAATCTAGTCAAGTACACTCATATTCCACACACTGTGATGCAAAATAGATTCGAGCATTGCCCGATACAACTGGCAGATATTGGTAAGATCTACCAGTCAATTGCACTGGCGGATCCAGGGGGGCGAGGGCGACAGGGGCTAAAGCCCCCCCCCCCATCCAAAGCTCGACAGGGGCGGCAATAGAAATTATCCCCCCCCCCCCAAAAAAAACACGCTGAAACTGGCGATGAAAAAAATGGGTACCTACCAGAGTTCGCCATGGGCTGGGCTGGCCCTATGGGCCATGGACTGGGCCTGGGCTGGGCCTGGGCTGGGCCTGGGCTGGGCCTGGGCTGGGCCTGGGCTGGGCCTGGGCTGGGCCTGGGCTGGGCCTGGGCTGGGCCTGGGCTGGGCCTGGGCTGGGCCTGGGCTGGGCCTGGGCTGGGCCTGGGCTGGGCCTGGGCTGGGCCTGGGCTGGGCCTGGGCTGGGCCTGGGCTGGGGCTGGGCTGGGCCTGGGCCGGGCCTCAACTTTAAGGAAATCACTGGGCTCTGGATGGGTCTGGGCCTGACAACTTCTAAGTAATGCGCGCGTCGCACAAGCTCAGGTCAGAGCTCAAAAATATTTTAGCCAGCAGTTCACTTACACAGCAACACACTGTTGCTGTAGCTGTGGCTTTTTCTTTTGTGGTTAGTGTAGTTGGTTCATTGTTTCACATTTATAGTATACAAGTAAATATGTTAGGATAATGATCGCAAATTGTGTGAAAATAATTATATGCTTAATCTGAACGGGCTGGACTGGGCCTGGGCTTCAATAATATGAATTTGACTGGGCCTGGTCCGGGCCTGGGCTTGGTGTTCATGGGCCTGGGCCGGGCTGGGCTGGGGGTTGGCGGGCCCGTGGCGAACACTGGTACCTACTGCCTGCGAAAAAATATCTTCTTGCGAAAGAAATATTGTTTGTTTTTGCCTCATTCGTGTTTCCTCTATTTGGTAAAATTGTGGTAGCAGTAGGGATAGGGAAAGTGGCGCGTCTGACGCTATTTTGGAGTGATTCACAACCAACGTAAGTTATAATTTTTCCACGCAGCATCACAGTCTTTGGTCTCCTGCTGCCTGCTCGGTGGCAGAGGAGCGCGTGAGTGAAATTCCTTGTATCACTGGTGGATCAAGGGGGGGGCGGCAGGGGCAAAAGCCCCCCATTCCAAGCTCGATAGGGGCGGCAATATAAATTAGCCCCCCCCCCCCAACAAAAAAAAACGCTGAAACTGGCGATGAAAAATGGGTATTGCCTGCGAAAAACTTTTTGCGAAATAAATAAATATGTTTTTGCCTCGTTCGTGTTTCCTCTATTTGGTAACATTTTGGTAGCAGTAGGGATAGGAAAAGTGGCACGTCTGACGCAGGAGAGAAGCGGGTGAGTGAATTTCTTTGCATAGGTACCTATGTTGTGTGTAATACATCTACTAGTATTAAGAAGGGTAATTAGGTTCAGTTAAAAAAATCCCAATGTTCTTCTTTTTGTAGCTGGGGCATTCCACGACAAATCGGCAAAACAAAGTGCAAAATTACACCGTCATGTCACCGATTTTGACCAAAATTGGTATATGGGGTAACCTGGGGCGCTAAAGCGAGCTGTGAAAGTTGTAATGCAATGCAAGCAGTGGTTCCGGAGATATTGCCTCGAGCATTTGAATATGGTCACGGTGCAGGTCAATCTTTGTCAGCCCATATGGCGGCGAATTTAAGAAGCAATATACATTTATTATGTCATTAGAATGGCAATGAGCTGCTTTATAACATGGTGATGTTGATTTTTTTCATTTGCGAAAATTTCCAATTTAAGTAGGTACGTTTTCGAACTTGTACAACTTCTTTGGATACCTTTTCTCAAACGTGTTTCTAATTTTTCGCTATGCTATTCTTACGTGTAAGTAAGTGCACAAATAAAATTGAGGGATATTTGCCTCCAAATATCTTAAATTTTGTCATTTTACATGCTATTTTACATACAAAATATGTTATTCGCTAACAAGTTTTGACTGAATAAAACTAGAATGATACGGTAAACGTCATTTTGCTGTTCCCATCAAGGCGAGTTTAATGCTCGAGTTAAATGCATGACCTCTTTATGACATTTAATGATCTTGACCTTAAATTTCAAAGTTAGTATTTTGTTTTATTTTGAATCTTTTTTGGATACCCAAGCCAAATGTATTTCCTAGTCTTGACTTTATTATTGTTAAGTGTAAAGAAGTGTAATTCAACGGAAAAATATAATTGATGGTTATTTGGCTTCAAATATGCTAAGTTTTTTCATTTTATACTTTCTTTTTGTGAAAGATGTTATTCCCCAATAACATTTGACTGAATAAAGATAAAAAGTTAAAACGGACACCATTTTGTTATTTTCGTCAAGACGCGTTGAATGATATGCAGTATGACTTCTTTCTAACATTTGGTAACCTTCACCTAAGGTCAATGTCAAGGTTCAAGGTTCGGTTTCCAATTGTGGCCTATGTGGCGATGCTATATATCTTAAAACTTGTCCTGTTGCGAGGAATTTGATTGTGCTTAAATAACGCCTGATCGTCAATGTCAACTTTTTAATTCATTTTAATTTGAATGTCGAATAGTAACTTCATAACTTCCTTCTCGGTGTAAACAAAGCCCGAACATGTCTCAGTTTGCTTTATAATCATCAACGATCGCGCAATTATTGTAATACCAATGAGTTCCTATCTTCAAGACAAGTTCACAGATATATAACATCGCCGTGTAGGTCAAATTTGGAAAGGTGACCTTTCTTACCATTTTTGGGGTACCCTTTAGGTCACTTTGACCTTAGGTCAAGGCCATCAAATGTCAGAAAGAGGTCATGCTGCACAGCATTCAACGCATGTCGATGATAACAGCAAAATGACGTTGACCGTGCCCTTCTAGCTTTATTCAGTCAAAAGTTAGTAGCGAATAACTTATTTTTATATAAAGTAGCATGTACAATGGCAAAATTTGAGATATTTGGAGTCAAATATCCATCAATTTTATTTTTGCACTTAATTGACACGTCCTTACAGGTAATAATAGTATAGCGAAAAATATAACCCAAGTCCGCAAAAGGGGGGAAAATGGGGGTACCCTTTAGGTCATATGGAGGCTCCTGGGGCCCGGAAGGCCCCCAGTGAAATTAGGCCCCCCATATTGGGAGGCTGGATCCGCCAGTGGTCAATTATGATACATGCCAGACGCGATGCGAAACAACAGGATGAAGTTCAACGATTAATGATTTGCTCATAAGCTTTATGCTAAGCTATTTGCCATACTTTGCGACAAACGTTCGGTAAATACCGACAGTTTGCATGTAAATATCACAGTATGAGGTGGTCAAAGCCAATATGAAGCCTGGCAGCATAACTGCAATGTTGCCATTGTAGTATCGTAAATTGCTAGGCTTATCTCGTTTTCAAGCAGCAAATCATAGGTGTGATTTTCTCCTATCACATACATACTCAGAAATACGTATTTGGACGATACACTGCACACACAAATTGCAGCGCACATTCCATAATTTCCTTGAACATACATTCCGTACATACATTCCGAGCCTGGCCGTCTCCATTCCACCCGCCACATACGCGGCCCTCTGAAGTCTGACCCGACCGACTGCATAACCATGACCTGCAGCCAACACCCGGCTGTAATTAGGATGCCGGTGCAAAGCGCGTTGCGCTGCCGCGCTGCTGCATTCCAAGCGGGCTACGTCACCGTACGCATCTCCCCGTCCACTCCGCCGCCGCCGCCGCCGCCGCCGCCGCCGCCGCCGCGCCGGTGTGCCGGCTGTGATTGACGATACGACCGATAGGGAGGGACCCCGCCGGCGGCCGAGGGAGGGCTCGCGCGGCACGCGGACAGGATGTGAGTAAAACAACGCGCCGCCTCTGGCAGCCCCGGGGTCCTCGTTCGGCGAAGCTGAGTCAGGCGCCGCGGCACTCAGTTGCCGGGCGGTTCGCGGCGCAGTATGCCGCCCCTATGGATGCTGCGGTTACCGTCACTGCCACCGCCGCCCGCCACCGCGACCGCCGCTCGCCGCCCGCCGCCCGCCGCCGCCGCCGCCGCCGTCCCGCCGCAGGTCGTGGTTTGGTGGTTACCGCTGGCGGGTGTGCCAGGCTGTACGGCCGCCACATCCCTGTTGACTTCATCTGCCGCCAGGGGGCGATCGGATGTACGTGGTCAGAACGACAGCGGGATGATGCCGCCAGGCACAGGTCGGGTCACGGCTGTGTCATGGGAACGGGGTCCCAAGGTCACGGCTGTGTCATGGGAACAGGGTCCCAAGGTCACGGCTGTGTCATGGGAACGGGGTCCCAAGTTTTTCTTCAGGTTTCTGTTTAAAACAAGAATCTAGTGTGTATGTGTTCGTGAACAATACACGAACATTGTTTGCTTGCTTGTTTGTTTTGTTTTGTTTTTTATTCCATTGTTTAAGTTAGTAAGTTCCTGGTAAATAAGAATTCGGTAATGAAAAGGATATAAATTGTAAATGAGAAATAAATCAGAAATGCAAGGGCGTCGCCAAACAATTTTGAGTGGGGGGCATCCAGTTGTGTGGGGGGGGGGAGCAGGTGTTTGGCACTCTCTCCCCCGTAGGGCTAATGTTTAAAGGGAAATATTCACCTTTTCCCACACAAATTGAGTTATTACTTGAAATCGACAGACGAGGCCAAAATATATTGTAAATCGATTACATTTTGCATATAACAATTCCTACCGAGAGATATTTCAAGTCAAAGTTGATAAGCGATCCACGCTTATAACAACCGGTACTTGCAAGTACTTAGTAACGAATTTCTCATTCCAGGCTTATCTCGTAATGTTTTGGACAAAATTGTATGGAAAATATGTATTGCACTCTGGCTATTGTCATTATGTGCCCTAATATCCTTAACAATCAACAGACATTGAATAATAAGATAACCAAATTAGCAGTTAACTTATGCACCCAACGACGGCCCAGTTAGTGGTTGCGACCCTCAATTTTTGAAAATTGGTTTATTTGTTTTCAACATTAGGCGTTTTTCACATTTTTTCTCTCATCTGTAGCTTATTTCACAAAGCAAAAAAGTTTGTAATTACAAAGAATTTCTTTGTAATTACAAATAATTTGTACACATGTTTGTAGTTTGGATTTCACAAAACCCCAGGGCAGTACATCTCAATTTACTATTTACAAACTACTTTACAAAGATATTGTTTGTAAAAATGTTTGCAATTGCACATGTTCTATTTCTCAAAGGTTGACGGAAGTGAGGAAATGTTTGCAATTACAAACTTGTAATTCCAGTGGGTCAGGGGTTCTGAATTTCAGAAACTGGATTGATAGTTGGCGTTGTTTGACTGTTCAGGTTATTTTCTTGGTGAGTTAGTTACGTTGCCGAGGTTGTTAGGGTAATGGTTTAGTTATGCATAGGTATAGCTGCCCAAAAAAAGTTATTTCCCGAGAGATTCGAACAGGAATCTCCAGCTTTGAACTTCCAGTGCACCTTACCGATTGCGCTGTGAGGGGCGCCTCCGCGCGGAGAAACCGCATGGCGATATAATTGCAGCGGTCAACGATGTCTTGCGCAATGTGCAGTGAACCTTCACCTTTTACGACGTAGGAAATCGGCTAGGTTAGGTGAACAAATGGTCGAGAAATTCAAGGATCTTTCTTTTAAGAGTAGTTCTGTTGTTATGCTCCGCCACCTGGTGAATGGTCAAATTCTGTTTACTCTAACTGCTTACCAAGATGTATTTTTACGATCAGAGTTTGCATTGCGATGAAATGTTAATTAAAAGATTATTCTCCCTATAACTAATTTTATATTGAATAAAAAATAAACCACAATGTAAATATTTGCTAAATTAATTTGTTAACCATCAAATTATTTGTCATTAGCATCACGTTTAATACAAACGTTCTTGATTTCAAGCTTTCTGCTGTACTAACATTTGTGTTTACAATTTTCTTTACAATCGGTAATTCAGAGGTGGCGAATGTTTGTGAAATGTCTTTTTGTGAGGTTGCAATATTTTCTTGCGTTTGTAATCGCAAACATGTGTAATTACTAACTTCTTTGTGAAATAGGCCTCTGGCTGTATACAACACCATGCTTCAGCTTATCATTAAAAATACCCATTTTTCCCAAACAAAATCGACAAACAATGAAACAAATGGTATTGAAATCAGAAGTTCACTTAGCACCCAATGGCGACCTATTTAGTGTCGGCGCTTTGTTTCATTGACCAAGCAGGGACGTTGTCACGCTAGTCTTGGCCCACTTACTTCATTTCTGGCGCTATGACTTGTTTACAAATCAACATTCAAACCAGAGTAGTCATGGATCATACTGTTCGTACATATTTGTTTAATTTCCCAATAAAAAAATGTTATTTCACTTATAAATTGAAACACGATCAGGTTAATAACATACATGTGTCATAAAATACCGCATAAAAATAAATCGGAAGGTGAATATTTCCCTTTAGATCCTGCGAATCTGGGGGGAACGCAGGTCGGAGCGATCCTGGGCAAGGGCGGATCCAGAATGGGTGGTTCGGGTCAGTTGGGGGGGGGGGGGGGGGGAGGGCGCAAATCCCAAAAAGTCTCACACAATTCTGAAAACTCATCAGATTTCGTTTGCTTGTGCATCGATAACTGATTTTAAAAACTTTCCTTAGTAAAAGTTGCTTAGATTTTATATTATCATAGGAAATGTGTCAAATTTGCGCCGATTGCTGGTGGTTTGGGGGGCATGGCCCCGTGCCCCCCCCCCCCCCCCCCCCTCTGGATCCGCCCATGATCCTTTGGGACGGGAGGGGCAGGCCCTCCGGTGGCGACGCCCCTGAAGATTAAGAAATGGAATGGGTTTCTTTTCAGTCTGAGCTTTGCACTTTCTGCACCCCAAATGTGTTCTTTCCAGATCTTACCCGAGTCCTGCTAATCCTTAAATGTGCACGTATCGAACATTGGAGGGCCGTTTCCGGATGTCCATTGCACCACTCTTAACCCTCAGAAACGGCATGTGCTGTTTACGAGTCACTAAGTTATCAGGGTTTCTGGGTGAGATTGAGATACGACCCTTCAGAGCCTAGCTGAGCGCTTCCATGCGTCAGATGGCTGCTGTCTGTGCTTGGCCTTAGAACTGAGATTGACCCTTACGAAGTCTAAATGAGCCCTTCTCGGGCCGCGGGCGTCGCATTGACCATTAGCCACGGCCTCACGTAAGTAAGGAACTGGGTGGGAAAATGCCCACCCAGTGCTCCCAAATGTCCACCCAGTGGCGAGAATTTGCCCACCCAGTTGTTAACTATGAAATTGAGGGTACCCGTAATCTCCCGTCCCCTCTCGGTGACCAAAAGGCAACAAAATAACAATTTTGGCATCGGTCATTTTTTTCCTGTTTGTAAGCATTTGGATGCGCATGGAAAGACAATAATCACGCTCTGCTTACAAACAAATTCATGTGAGCGCTTGTTGGCGGCGGCGTTGGCCATGAGGCCTGACTGGCCCTGACCTTGGCACTGGTTTTGCCTCCACGTGGTTTCACCCGTTTCACCTTTCATGCCGCCCAGGTCAACAGTGTAAATTGAGCCTCCGTGCATCCGGAAAATCAAAGTTTGCTTACCACCACAGTTCAAGTTTGACCATGCCACCTAAAAAGACAGGGTACATTGCTATTTGTTCTCAAGAAATTGACCCTTACGAAGTCTAAATGAGCCCTTCTCGGGCCGCGGGCGTCGCATTGACCATTAGCCACGGCCTCACGTAAGTAAGGAACTGGGTGGGAAAATGCCCACCCAGTGCTCCCAAATGTCCACCCAGTGGCGAGAATTTGCCCACCCAGTTGTTAACTATGAAATTGAGGGTACCCGTAATCTCCCGTCCCCTCTCGGTGACCAAAAGGCAACAAAATAACAATTTTGGCATCGGTCATTTTTTTCCTGTTTGTAAGCATTTGGATGCGCATGGAAAGACAATAATCACGCTCTGCTTACAAACAAATTCATGTGAGCGCTTGTTGGCGGCGGCGTTGGCCATGAGGCCTGACTGGCCCTGACCTTGGCACTGGTTTTGCCTCCACGTGGTTTCACCCGTTTCACCTTTCATGCCGCCCAGGTCAACAGTGTAAATTGAGCCTCCGTGCATCCGGAAAATCAAAGTTTGCTTACCACCACAGTTCAAGTTTGACCATGCCACCTAAAAAGACAGGGTACATTGCTATTTGTTCTCAAGAAACGAGCATGGTAAGTGCAATGCACTCCTTGAGAGGCCAAGGTCAAGGTGCCTAGGTACAGGTAGGAGGTAACTACTCAGGTGGTACCTATGTATTGCCGTGCTTAGGTACCTATGCTGAAAGCGGAGTCCGCCTCGCAACATCCGATCCACCCACCGCCTCTCCTGTATACAGGGGCGGCGCCACAGATTTTTTGCCAGTGGTGGCAAAAATCCGTGTCATAGCCATCATGATACAAAATGATGGTCATAGTCTAAATGTCTAAATATATGTCTAAATATCATATTGTTTTGAACTTTATTAACTTTCGTTAATCTTTGACGTTTCTGAATTGTCACGATTTTGCAACACAAGCTAGTTTTTTCAACAACTTCATGTTTAAAAAAAGAAGAGTTATATAACAAAATAGCCATATTAAATATACAGGTATAATATATTTAGTATTAATCTTCATGTCATGCATGCTATTTGTACAAAATATAGATATGATCGGACATTTTTGATGCAGAGTGGAATCAATGGAATCGTATTCGGAATCAAGCTTTTTAGGTGCCCTGGAATCGGATTCAGAATCGATTCCCTTAGTAAAATATATATTGGAATCCGAATCGGAATCAGACCCATCTGGCTTGGCAAGGAATCGGAATCAAGCACAAGTCTGGATGAAGGTTGCGGGTGGTGCGCCGGGCTTCGATTGGTGTGGAGATTGTGGCAGCACGGTCATGTGGAACCATGATGATTAGGGTCATATGATTAGGGTCATGTGGAACAATACAGAGGTTCGTTATCAAACTGGAGTGGTATGAGAGACGGCGACGCTACCTGAAAGGCAGGGACAGGAACCCGCAACACATATATGTAAGGCAATGTTTGCATGTTGCGGTGGGTAGAGGTTAAGTACCGAATACTCTAATAATTTTATTATTATTTTGTAATTGGTATAAACATGCCAGTTTATTAATGTCAAGAGTCAAGACAATTATGACATATAAAGACATATACACAGCAAACACACCACCCGGTGGACGCGTTTCGTCTTACAGAATTCCTCGGCACCGTACATGATTAGACGAAGTTATACACACGTGTGTAGCGACGCATAACGTGTGACGCTAACTCTTTGTGTTATCGAGATATATACGGTTTTGTTAAAGACACCCATATATAGGTGAAATTTGACTTTTGATGAACTCTGGTGACCTCAATATTGACCGGCCTAAGAAATGGCCGGTATACTTTCGATAGAGTTTGTCTCTGGTTATCTAACGTCGTTGTCTGCTTATCGCTACACCGAGTGGTTTTCTAGATCCTTGGGGAGCGGCTATCCGCCCCCTCCCGGCAGTCTGTAGTTGGCGCGAACCCGGTTAAGTGCACGGGTTAACATTAATTATATTGTATTTATTAATAAAAATATTACGCGTCTGCCCTGCCCTTCCCGCCTCTGCCCTGTCCTGTCCTGTCCTGTCCTGCCCTGCTCCACCATCTGCCTTGCCCTGCCTCACCTCTGCCTTGCTTTGACCTGCCTTGCCTTGCTCTGCCCTGTCTTGCCTTGCCCTGCCCTGTCCCGCCATATCCTGTCCTGTCCTGTCCTGCCCTGCTCCACCATCTGCCTTGCCCTGCCTCACCTCTGTCTTGCTTTGGCCTGCCTTGCCTTGCTCTGCCCTGTCTTGCCTTGCCCTGCCCTATCCCGCCATATCCTGTCCTGTCCTGTCCTGTCCTGTCCTGTCCTGTCCTGTCCTGTCCTGTCCTGTCCTGTCCTGTCCTGTCCTGTCCTGTCCTGTCCTGCCATGTCCTGTCCTGCCATGCCCTGCCCTGCCATGCCCTGCCCTGCCCTGTCTTACCTCTGTCCCGCCTCTGCCCCGCCTCTGTCCCTCCCTGTCCTGTCCCGACCTACCCTGCCCCGCCCTGCCCTGCTTGACCCTGCTCTGCCCGTTGCCGCCACCCTGTCCTGCTCCGCCCAGTGGCGCCGGCACAGCTGTTGCATTGGCGTGCTCTCGGTTAGATAAGTCAATTTGAATTTAGATTACCCGATATAGAGCGAAAGTTTCGGTCAAATTGACGAATATAATGGTCATTATATATAATAGTTTGAATAGCATAGCAATATAGACTAACGTGACTAAAATTGTAATTGGTCGACGAAGGGAACTGTTCAATATATGTTCACAGCGGTCGGAATGCACAATTTGGACCAGCCCCCAGCCTGAGGTTTTTCTTGAATAACTTTTTACACATGAAGAGCATCTTGCTGACATTTTCGTAGTTGAGTTTACAACAATTATACGTAAGCTGTAAAAATTTAATTGAAATTGGTTGAGGAGTTTGGGAGATAATCATGTTTTGATGACGTCATGTTGGTGGAAAAACGATAAATATTTGAAAAATGGTAGAAAACAGAGTTTTATAGGAAATTGCAAACGCAATTCACCAAAGATACAAAATGACATTCTCTTTAAAATGGCAATCTCGGATTTGCAAAATTTTGGGTTTTTGACTCCTAAAATGTAAAAAAAAATGTTTTTTTTTTAAATCCCCACAAAATCAAAAAACTTCCAAATCAAAAATCAAGATAAATATTTTAGAAAAACCGGAGTATATGTGAGAGAACTGAGTATGGACAATACCATACCAAATTTCAAAGTAATATCTTCATTTTTGACTGAGTGATGGCTCCCTAAGTGTAAGAAACTGATGACGTCATTTTTTTAATAACTTTTTTGACTTTTTTGACGAGATACGAACAAATAAATACCTTCTCTGTATTTCTGAGCCAAAACTGGTCTAGAAGCATGCCTTTTATTTCTATTTATCAATTTCTAATTTTGAGGGTTTCCGAAGAGCAAAATCGCTGTTCTGGACGTGGTAAATCCGAGGTCATTCACTTGACCTGGAAGGTCACTCGTTGACCTGAAACCTAAAAATCGCATACTGTTAGATTCCCCTCATGACAGGCAACATGCTGGTTCTTACTGCATTGCTCTAAGTTGCTTGGTTTGGAAGTTAACAGGGGGCCTGTCAGCCCCCCCCCCCCCGTAGGGCGAAGGTGAAAAAAGCTCCCGTAGGGCGAGGGTTAAATCAGTTACCGATGCACAAGCAAGCGACATCCGATGAGTTTTAGCATTGTGTGAGACTTTTGGGGATTTGCCTCCCCTCCAAACCGACCCAAACCACCCATTCTGGATTCTGGATCCCACTCCAAACCACCCTTGGTTTGAGCCTTGAGTCTCCCTTTTGCTTAAATGTAGAATTTACTGTCTTTACTGTCCGTTTGGGCTATTTGGGAACCAACAAATTTATCCTGCAGGGTTTCCATATGGAGCACCAGCACTGACATCCATATAATACCTAGACAGCCATCTTGCGCCGTCCAGCCGTTCCCACACCATGTGGTGGCGCCACCACTAACTCACCAGCCATGGGGGGCAAAACATCGCGGGCGCCATAGGGGCCAATGTATAAATGACAAATTTGAACGGCGCCCTGACTGGGCTACGCTTGGCAAAAGTGGTGCAAAGTAGCATCATATTATTCGCTGGAGATTCTAGATCAAGCCCAAACGAATTATAAGGTTCCACCCTGGTCATGACATTCCTGGAGAGCAGCTGAAATGATCGGTTACCATGGCCTTATTTGGGATGTAACAAACACGTTATACCGTTCACTTTCCGTTGCAAATGCGATCTAAGCTTAGTATATAAAGTATATGAAGCTTAGATCGCATTTGCAACGGAAAGTGCACGGTATAACGTAGTTTTTACACCCCAAATAAGGCCATGGTAACCGATCATGTCAGCTGCTCTCCAGAAATTCCCTGACCAGGGGGAACCTTATTATTCGTTTGGGCTCAATCCAGAATCTCCCAACGAATAATATGATGCTACTTTGCACCATTTTGTCCTAGCGTAGTCCAGTCAGGGCGCCGTTCAGATTTGCCATGTATACATTGATCCCTATGCATAGGCGTAGGAGCAGGGGGGGGGGGGCAGGGGGGCAGCCGCCCCCCCCCCCCCCCAACATTTTTGATTTTAACATTACGCCTATGGGCGTTGCATGAAAAGAATCGACTTCAGAATGCCTCCTGCCCCCCCCCCCCCCCCAACTTGAACATAGTTTCTACGCCCCTGTCCCTATGGCGCCCGAGATGTTTTTCCCCCAGGACGGCTGACGCCACCACACAGTGTGGGAACGGGCCGTCCGGCGTATGCGGCGCGCAAGTTGACTGTCTAGGGGTGTGATCGGCAACACGACGAATTCGCCGTAATCACGACGAATTCGTCGGCGATTCGTCGGACGCCGAATATTCGCTCAGTTAGTGTTCGGCAACACGACGAATCTACAAACGAGCGAATTCGCCCGACGAATTCGCTCTGTCGGAGCGCGAATTTCCAAACCAGTCGTCGGGAAGGCTAATTTATTTTGCAGTGTGCAATAGCGTCATCTGCAGTATTGCTGTATTGACTGCAGTGTTGCTCAGTACTGACACAGTTAAACGTACCGTGATTTCTGAAAACAAGTAAAATAACCACACAAACCAAACCTCTATAGCTACACAAATCATGACACGGCGCTGCAGTGACAAAACCGGCGGATAATTGTGTTGTTACAGAGCGCACGAGACAGCGAATTCATCGGAGAGCGAATTCGTTGGATTCGTCGGAGAGCGAATTCGTCGTGTTGCCGATCACACCCTAGGTATTATATTGGACAACACTATTACACCGCCATATGTGCAGCCAAATGGAATATCAGCAACGGCTGAACCGATTTGCTCGCAACAAGCACCAATCGATTCAGCGCATAGGATTGCACCAGCCGTTCAGAAACTGGTGACCTCAGGTCATCACTGTGACCTTGTAAATGCACAAACGTCATATTTGGCATTGCAGCTGTTGGAGTTGTGAACCCCACCCATGGTCGTCCCTGGAGTCGCCCCTGCGTGGGCCGCCGGGCCGCGGGGTGCCGTCCACCCCGCGGTCCCTTGAGCCGCCCCTGTACTGAGAGAAAAAATCAACTCTACCCTCCTCGGAATACCGTAAAACTCTAGGCATTTACACTGCATAACACCACTCTCTCACCGAAAAACCCTTAAACTCTATCACATGGTGTTGTTATTACTCCAGTAAACAGAGTTATCGGGCGTGTTCAAAGGGTGTTTGAGCGACGCGCAGAGTTTTGGGGATTTTTTTCTGATGGTGTTGACATAACTCTCTCAGACGTACTCTCCCTCGGTGTCCTACTTCCCTCTGAAAACTCTTAACTATCCAACAATAAACTCTCACAACAACTCTGTCCGGAGTTCTCGAGTGTTTTTGAGAATGATAAAGAGTTTTTGCAGGGGAGTATTTGAGGCGTTCGGCCGCCATTTTACTTCCCACTTCCTCGGGTGAGGCCGCGGCGTTGACAACGGTAAGCATGTCTGTGATTTATGTGATTTATTTGGTATGTTGTGTGTTGGTTTTATGCATGCTATCTCAGCTTTATATGCAGCTTGTCAGCGAGCAAAGTAACATGAATATAGCAACATAGCCATTATATTTTGTTTTGCAGGCTCCTCTGGTGGGACCGACACACCGCGCAGGCTTCTGGCGGCGGTGAGGCCCGCGTCGTCCGCATGTTTGTCAATGTTTCTTTTTTTGCGAAGAGATCGCCTTCAGTGTTGCAATAAAGAGTATTGCCAAGAACGTTTTTGTTGTGTGGGTCGAAATGTGTCTGAGTGTGCTGCATGTGGATTCAGTGCAATTAATTTAGACCATGCGCGCGCAGGCCAAATTCAGGGGTGTAAGAGGGGTTTATGGAGGTATGGAGGGGGAGTAGCATGATAGTGACGTATAGAGTTCAGGGTAATTTTGTATGGGAGTAAAATAGTGTAGAAGGGAGTAGCAGGGGGAGTTATGTGGAGTAGCGACAGGAGTAATGCAGGGTTTCGGAGGGGAGTAGAAAGGGCCAAGGGAGTAGCAGGGGGAGTTATGTGGAGTAGTGACAAGAGCTACGCAGAGTTTTGGAGGGGAGTAGAGAGGGTAGAGAAGAGTTCTTCATGGGAGTAATCAGAGCTGGGAGTGTTGTAAAGAGCGTTATTGGGTGTAAACAATGGAGTTACTCCCCCCATCAGACGGAGTTTTGGGGAGTCAATTTGGGCAACTCCCCCTCATAGAGTTTAAGAGAGTCATTTTTTTTTAATCTCAGTGCGCTGACCGCCCGGCCATGGCCCGCGGCGGTCTCTGGCCGGCAAATTCCCGAAGTCTAATAACCATTCGCACTCGGAATTGGAGGAGACGTCATAGCTGCTGGGCGAGTCCATTATACCACCGGGGGAGGTTGGCACCTCCCTGAATTGGATGCTGGGCCGCGACAATCAAGGCTCTATAAGCGACAATAATCGAAGCGACCGCTGTGTGTGATGCGCTTAGCCTCGGTGCGCACCATATGAAACATATAGTTTATTCTCGTTACGGCGCGGTCGTCAGGCAGAAGTGCATTTGATCTCCGTGTACATGTCAGATCGAAAGGCAACAGTACCTATATTCGGCGTCTGTATTATATTTATATTGCTTTGTTTATACTTGAAAACAGGCGGTCGACCAAAATAGCAGTGTTGGACAATTATTCCCTGAATATTTCGATAATACGTATTTATTTCGATCGCATACGTAATATTAAAAGGTAAGGCGTTGAATTTTAAATACGTAATTTTCCACCCAGAGATTCCATGAAACGAGCACGGAGCAAGTCAGTTCAGTTGACACGTGCGACAACTGTGTTTAGAAAGCGGAAAACGCGTTTATATTTCAACATCAGTTTTCTATTACCTGTCGAGGCGCGCCAATAGAAGTTAATAGTAATTTTGAAAGACATGTATTTTTCGCCATCGCGACAGGAAACAGCTGGCGACGCCGCAGTATCACGTCCAGATAAACCACGAAGCAATTTTCATCACCAATGATTTTAATTACGAATTGTCGCAAACAGCTCAAGTGCCGTATCCAATTCAAAACAACTCAAACCGTCGGCAGTACTCCATAGCAAACAACAACGCGCAACAACCAAAACGCTGGCGCTCAACGTCTCCAGAACTCAAACGGAAACGACGATCCAACGTAAATCACAAGCTCTCGTAACCTGCTCGATGGTTTCCTTCTTACTGAAATGAACATATTGCCTCTAAGACCACGTAACGCAACAACACTGCTCTAACCAGTCATTTCGATACAAGAGTAGTGATACTGCCGATCTCTTGTCTCCGATCGACATAGCTATATGAGTACAATGACAAAGATGACATGGAAATGGCTGAAACAAGCGAATCACATATTTCATTCATTATTATAGGTCGGAGTGGTCAAATCGCCTAATGACTCTACCTTCTATATACCGCCTTTCTCACAGGATCCAACACAAAAATAGCCTCCAGATCCTCCAGATTAACCAATGAGCATGCGCAATAGGTAGGGCGACTGTAACGTCACAGTGACGTCACATCCAAGTGAATTCGACCAATCAAATGAATTGGTGCGAATGGTTATTAGACTTTGGGAATTTGCCTCCGGCCGACCACGCGGCGTCTCGCGGGGCGGCGGACGGGCAGTCACGGCTTGGAGCTGAGATGTGTTGTGTCGCTTGCTGTTACGCTTCGATTAATATAGCTCCGAAGGTCTACCCAGCGTTTGGCCGAGACCACGTCATGGCGCAGCCGGAAGGGTATGCCGTTGTCTCAAGATGACGGACGACGCGTTCGAAATCTGGAGGCAGCGGTATGACGACTACTGCCTCCTGTCCTGTCTACAATACCGTGGCTGGTCGAGAGGCTCGACCTCACCGGGCTCGAGGACTTCCATTGCAGCACCTTCCGAGCCTTCTGGGATCCAGCTCTGACCCCGACCGAGCGGCGGACTGTTGCAGCCGTGCTGCGACGGCTGCCCTCGTGCGGGGACTGCGAAAGCCGGACACCGCGCGTCGTGGGCGGACGAGCCGGACACTTTTCGTCCGTCCGCACCTTCCACGAGCCAGCACCACTGCCGCCGCGGCCGCCGACCAACAAGCCTCTCACCAGTTTCAGAACGGCTGATGAAATCGTATGCGCTGAATCGATTGGTGCTTATTGCGAGCAAATCGGTCCAGCCGTTGCTGAGATTCCAATTGGCTGCAATGCCAAATAAGACGTTTGTGCATTTACAAGGTCACAGTTATAACCTGAGGTCACCAGTTTCAGAACGGCTAATGAAATTGTATACGCTAAATCTCTTGGTACTTGTTGCGAGCAAATCGGTCCGGCGGTTGCTGAGATTCCATTTGGCTGCACATATGGCGGTGTAATAGTGTTGTCCTATTATATTGATGTCAGTGAGCACCAAATATAAGCTAACAAAGCGCAGTAAAGACAAAATAGGGAACACTTCAGGAAGGATTAAGACACGCAATTGAGAAACCACGTAATATATACTTGTTATTTTTAAGCAAATTTTTTATTTTGTTTGATTTAAAAGTCAAATATTACTATTTAATAATTTTAACTATAAATAATTTATACAAATTCGAAGGAAAACCAGAAATAAATCTCCACGAATATACCTGAGCAGTGTAGTACAATTTCGAACACTGCAGTGGTCGCAGTGAAAAATGCACCAACGATGTTGATGTGACAACATAAAACGTGACAATTTTTAACGTGCTGTTGTTGGGTCAGGATTGTCTTGCCATCATCCATCAAGGAAATTACTCTTAATTCGAAGTATAAGTCTTGCTTGGTGCTTAAGCTTGGGCTTTGAATGTTACGCGATTGAGAAGTTACCTACCTATAAGGTAAGTAGGAAGTAGACCTGTGTGTCGCCCAATATGCACACTGGGTTTGCATCATCATCATCTGCATGCATGTATAATAATAATAACCACAATTTTGTCCAACACACCAGTGGCGTTCGATACTGGTGCGTTACCCTGAGACTGGACACTGGGTAGGATAGTGCCCATCTTTAAAAAAGGGGAAGGGCAAGATCCTGGGAACTACCGCCCAGTTAGCCTAACGTCTGTGACGTGCAAGGTACTCAAGTCCATGATCCGAGACAAGCTTTTTCGGCACCTAACTGGCACTCAACTTTTGTCCTGCAGTCAGCATGGATTCCGTCCTAAGCGCTCCTGTAATACTCAGTTGGTCGATGTTCTTGATAACTGGAGTAAAGTCCTAGACAGTAGCAACCCTATTGATGTACTATATCTAGATTTCCAGAAGGCCTTTGACTCTGTCCCGCACCAGCGTTTGCTCCACAAACTTCGTTGCTATGGCGTCAGTGGTAAACTCTACTCATGGATCGAGTCCTGACAGCAAGGAGACAGCAAGTAGCTCTGAACAGGCATGTCTCAGACTGGACTGACGTCACAAGTGGTGTTCCCCAAAGTTCTGTTCTCGGTCCGCTAATCTTTCTCGTGTTTATCAATAATTTGCCTGAAGTGGTCCATTCTTCCATAAACATGTTTGCTGATGACACGAAACTGTACTCCAGTGTTTCCACTTCAGGCAAAGTCTCCTCCTTGCAAGCCGACCTGGAGGCCCTGGTCAGATGGTCCAACACCCCTGGCAGCTGCCCTTGAGCGAGAGCAAGTGCAAGGTCCTGCACATTGGTCGTAAAAATCAAAACTGACAGTACATGATGCGGGGAGCCCATCTGAGCGTCGCACAAGTAGAGAAGGACCTGGAGGTTCGCATTGACTCTGAGCTGAAGTTCAGAGAGCACGCTTCAGCAGTCATAGCCAAGGCCACCCAGATAATAGTGGTCATATGTCGCTCCTTCGCCTTGATTGACAAATACACGCTTCCGCTGCTGTACACAACTCTAGTGCAACCTCACCTGGAGTATGGGAATCTTGTGTGGGGCCCCTTCAACAGGGCAGACCAGAAGCTGGTCGAGAGGGTGCAGAGAAGAGCGACCCGCATGGTGACCAGCCTACGCCTCCTGCCCTACGTAGCGAGGCTGAGAGCCAGGCAGTTACCATCTCTCTACTTCAGGCGCAGACGTGGTGACATGGTTCATACTTATCAGATGTTCCACGGTGGTGTAAATATGGACCCGGCCAAATACTTCACTCTTGCCACTGATGGTGCCACAAGAGGACACCCGTACACGCTTCAAAAGTCCCCAGCATCAGGCAGAGTCAGGAGGTCAGCCTTCGCTATTAGGGTAGTCAACGACTGGAACAGCTTGCCAGCTGACGTCGTCTGTTCTCCCACTGTTAACTCTTTCAAGGCTATGCTCGATGCCCCCTGGGCTCACTTCCGGTACTACATACCGGACACTGATTGAGTCGGTATGGAACATAGGAGCTCAATGAGAACGGGACCTACAGGCCTTAGGGGCTTTTTCAAATCTCGATCAAAGTAAGGTAAGGTAAGGTAATTTAATTTTATCAGCGTCCCGACTATAATAATGATAAATAAGCGATGGCAACATATGACAATAATTGGCTAGTGTAAACCACAGGAATGCCAGGGGATGTCAAAATACCAGACTTCAAGTTATTAGTCTTGTAGACATCAACATCCTTAAGCACGAATATACCATCTGGAACATGAAAAGCATGGTATCTACATGGACATGAGACATCTGGGACAAAAACAAATAATTTGAACTGATTGATGTGTTCCCACTTCCTCTGTTGTACAAGGCCCTCGTTTTCCCTCACCTGGAGTATGATAACGTGGCTTGGCGCCCATTCAACTGAGCTGACCAACTCCAAGTTGAGCAAGTACAAAGAAGAGCAACTCGCCTGATAACCTCAATCAGACTCAGGTCATATGAAGAGCGCCTGGAAGTACTGAAACTGCCATCGCTGTTCTACTGAAGATGCTGTGGCGACATGATTCAAGTGTACCAGATCTTCTATGTAGGGATCGACCTGGCTCCAGAAGAGTTTTCCATTCCTGCCCCGCCTGAACGCACTCACGGCCACCCATGGAAACTCTGGAAGCCCAGAGCTGAATCAAGGCCAAGGAGACAGGCATTCAGTGCACGGGTAGTGAATGACTGTAATGGTCTCCCTCTATTGG
>JAXIVJ010017656.1:22500-25506 GCA_036785665.1 Chirona hameri | reverse complement strand
GATCGATTGAATCAAAAGAGTTAACGATTCAAGTGTATTGGTAAGCGAATCAAAATTAATTGCACGTTCATTACCCAAAGACCAACACACACACACACACACACACACACACACACACACACACACACACACACACACACACACACACACACACACACACACACACACACACACACACACACACACACACACACACACACACACACACACACACACACACACACACACACACACACACACACACACACACACACACACACACACACACACACACACACACACACACACACACACACACACACACACACACACACACACACACACACACACACACACACACACACACACACACACACACACACACACACACACACACACACACACACACACACACACACACACACACACACACACACACACACACACACACACACACACACACACACACACACACACACACACACACACACACACACACACACACACACACACACACACACACACACACACACACACACACACACACACACACACACACACACACACACACACACACACACACACACACACACACACACACACACACACACACACACACACACACACACACACACACACACACACACACACACACACACACACACACACACACACACACACACACACACACACACACACACACACACACACACACACACACACACACACACACACACACACACACACACACACACACACACACACACACACACACACACACACACACACACACACACACACACACACACACACACACACACACACACACACACACACACACACACACACACACACACACACACACACACACACACACACACACACACACACACACACACACACACACACACACACACACACACACACACACACACACACACACACACACACACACACACACACACACACACACACACACACACACACACACACACACACACACACACACACACACACACACACACACACACACACACACACACACACACACACACACACACACACACACACACACACACACACACACACACACACACACACACACACACACACACACACACACACACACACACACACACACACACACACACACACACACACACACACACACACACACACACACACACACACCCACCCACCCACCCACCCACCCACCCACCCACCCACCCACCCACCCACCCACCCACCCACCCACCCACCCACCCACCCACCCACCCACCCACCCACCCACCCACCCACCCACCCACCCACCCACCCACCCACCCACCCACCCACCCACCCACCCACCCACCCACCCACCCACCCACCCACCCACCCACCCACCCACCCACCCACCCACCCACCCACCCACCCACCCACCCACCCACCCACCCACCCACCCACCCACCCACCCACCCACCCACCCACCCACCCACCCACCCACCCACCCACCCACCCACCCACCACCCACCCACCCACCCACCCACCCACCCACCCACCCACCCACCCACCCACCCACCCACCCACCCACCCACCCACCCACCCACCCACCCACCCACCCACCCACCCACCCACCCACCCACCCACCCACCCACCCACCCACCCACCCACCCACCCACCCACCCACCCACCCACCCACCCACCCACCCACCCACCCACCCACCCACCCACCCACCCACCCACCCACCCACCCACCCACCCACCCACCCACCCACCCACCCACCCACCCACCCACCACCCACCCACCCACCCACCCACCCACCCACCCACCCACCCACCCACCCACCCACCCACCCACCCACCCACCCACCCACCCACCCACCCACCCACCCACACCCACCCACCCACCCACCCACCCACACACACACACACACACACACACACACACACACACACACACACACACACACACACACACACACACACACACACACACACACACACACACACACACACACACACACACACACACACACACACACACACACACACACACACACACACACACACACACACACACACACACACACACACACACACACACACACACACACACACACACACACACACACACACACACACACACACACACACACACACACACACACACACACACACACACACACACACACACACACACACACACACACACACACACACACACACACACACACACACACACACACACACACACACACACACACACACACACACACACACACACACACACACACACACACACACACACACACACACACACACACACACACACACACACACACACACACACACACACACACACACACACACACACACACACACACACACACACACACACACACACACACACACACACACACACACACACACACACACACACACACACACACACACACACACACACACACACACACACACACACACACACACACACACACACACACACACACACACACACACACACACACACACACACACACACACACACACACACACACACACACACACACACACACACACACACACACACACACACACACCACACACACACACACACACACACACACACACACACACACACACACACACACACACACACACACACACACACACACACACACACACACACACACACACACACACACACACACACACACACACACACACACACACACACACACACACACACACACACACACACACACACACACACACACACACACACACACACACACACACACACACACACACACACACACACACACACACACACACACACACACACACACACACACACACACACACACACACACACACACACACACACACACACACACACACACACACACACACACACACACACACACACACACACACACACACACACACACACACACACACACACACACACACACACACACACACACACACACACACACACACACACACACACACACACACACACACACACACACACACACACACACA
>JAXIVJ010017656.1:5000-20000 GCA_036785665.1 Chirona hameri | reverse complement strand
CCCACCACCACGTACCGCCGGACGATCCCCGCCCCACCACCACGTACCGCCGGACGATCCCCGCCCCACCACAACGTACCGCCGGACGATCCCCGCCCCACCACCGCCGGACGATCCCCGCCCCACCACCACGTACCGCCGGACGATCCCCGCCCCACCACCCCGTACCGCCGCCGCCGCCGCCGTCACCGCGTTGTCGCAATGTTGACAAATGGGGAATACTGGTATGAAACGGCGCTAGTGGCAGGCTGTGTAAAGCGGACAATTTAGCATTCTCCCGGCCGGATGTGACATTGGCTGAATCACGGACTACAACGAGTTGATAAATTCGTATCCCTAAAGCATGTTTTGTGGAGGGGGGATAGAGGACAGGATTTTTAGTTTCTGCAAAACCGTCGAATTCTTACATGCTTGGAATGCCTGTTTCTAATGAGGTGTTAGCTCTGTGAAAATCATGAGTGGGTTGTAATGCGCAGATATGCATCATTCCCGACCTCTTGAGGGTGAGCATGAAAATATTCGTTTCCCTCTATGTGGACAATGAGATTGCCTCCAAACCGAGGGTGATTTTTGTGACTCGATCTGATATATTGCGTAGTAACTGTTGGCAGCCGAAACAGTGCAAGTTTAGGGCTTTTGCTGGTTTTATACTTGATCAGACTACGAATAAAAGTTAAGCTTGTATGTATTGTAGTCACGAATTATAGCCAAATGCAGCAGATGTGCTGTCGATGTATTGTGCCGGTCTGGTTTTAGTCATCGGACCTTAACCGACACCGTGACGGTTTCATTCCTATGCCTTCAACTCTCAACACTACGTTGGGTATCGAATGTTAATTAGCATAGCGCTACTTCGCAGAGTTGGCGTCATAATACTGCCCTTGTGCCTGACCTGCACGCTAGCGCACTCTCAAGTACCCCGTACAGACAAGTGAAACATTTGGCTACTTCGCAGAGCTGGCGTCATAATACTGCCCTTGTGCCTGACCTGCACGCTAGCACGCTCTCCAGTACCCCGTACGGACAAGTGAAACATCTGGCTACTTCGCAGAGCTGGCGTCATAATACTGCCCTTGTGCCTGACCTGCACGCTAGCGCGCTCTCAGGTACTCCGTACAGACAAGTGAAACATCGGGGACTGCGTGCGAGTCGAACCCAGTGTCAGAAAAGTGCCCGTTTCTCCATTTTTCTGAACTTGAAGTTTTGTTCCGTGAAAACTTTGACTGCAAAGAATGATCGTGTTTAGTCTGCGGTTGCAAATAGCTGACGAGCATAAACATAGACTGAGACTTGACTTTCCGAACAATGCAATGGCCGGAACGTGACAGTGATGCGACACAAATTGTCAACAAAAAAATTCGTAAGGCGGAACCTCCAAATTCCCAACATCCGAAATTTCTGCAGTGATTTAGGGAAGGAAATGGTAATTTTCCAAAGAATAAACCAAAAACTTTGTAAAACCTCCCAAAAAAGGGTTTGCGTATTTAGGTTACAACCCCGCCACCGATACCATCGTCATCGGGGTCATGAACTTCATCAACTTCCCTGGGACACTAAAAACACGTTATGCAAAAGACGGCAGTACTTTAGACTGAGACTTTAGTCCAGTTTCCCATATACACATACGCAACGATACAAGGTACCTTTTTAACATACGACCCGGGAGTCTCGGTCCCCGACTGACGCCAAGGCCATATCTGTACAGGAAATACGACTGACGATTCAAGATGCATGTACTTTCCACATCATAATATACGCACATATTGGCAACCTATACATGCAAATAGGTTGTGTAGAAATGCGTATAAAAATATACACATTTTTGTTGTTGTTGTTGAGAAACGCATTTAAGTATACGCATTTAAGAAAAACAAATGTTCCGTCGCTGGCGAAAAATTTGTTCCGCGAACTTAGATCGTGGAGCCACTTTTGTGCCGCTGGTTGAGCCGGCGCCCGTTGTCTGCCGTACTGACAGGCCCTGACTGACTGACAGACTGCCGTACTGACAGGCCCTGACTGCTATCCATCATATACTGACTGACTGACTGACAAGCTGTCCCACCTGTTGGTTCGTCAGGTGAAGGCGGAGTTTGACGAACTGCTGAAGGCCGTCGATGGACAGCTTGGTGATGAGGAGCTGCAGAACGTCAAAGAACTGAAGATGTACATGCTGGAAGACGAGGGTGCCTGGGCTCTCGGGGAGAACTTCATCAACTTCCTCGGTGAGTTCCGTTGGCGGAAATTTCAGAGGGGTTTGATGGACGGGGTCGCTAAGATTTGTGTTCTTGTGTTCGTCGTATAAAAGAGGTGGCAGAATGGAGTCGAAAATAGGAGAGTATTTGGCATTCCAGTGTTGTCTGGGCTCTCAGTTTTGAGGGATGCTTTAGTTTGGTGTGATTTGATTTGATTTTTGACAGTACTTCGCGGTATCTAACATGGTCAGCCGTGATTTGATATGTTCCTATCTGACTTGCCTCGACCTGCCCTGCCCTGCCCTGCCCTGCCCTGCCCTGCCCTGCACTGCCCTGCCCTGCCCTGCCCTGTCCTGTCCTGCCCTGCCCTGCGTTGACCTGCCCTCGTTTCATGTTTCAGGTCGGATCCTGCACGACAAGTCGCTGCCGCCGTCCGCTCGTGTCCACCTACTGAACCTGCTGTGTGTGGCCACGATGAAGGACGATTTCATCCTGATCCTGCACCAGGTACGGCCCACTGCGAGGTCCTGACTGGCGGAGAGGACGTGCCCTGGGCGGGGACAGGCCCCGAGGTCGGCGATGGTGTTAGCTGGTGGTGACGATTGGTAGAGACAGGCCCTGAGGTCGGCGATGGTGTTAGCTGGTGGTGACGATTGGTAGGGACAGGCTCTGAGGTCGGCGATGGTGTTAGCTGGTGGTGACGATTGGTAGGGACAGGCCCTGAGGTCGGCGATGGTGTTAGCTGGTGGTGACGATTGGTAGGGACAGGCTCTGAGGTCGGCGATGGTGTTAGCTGGTGGTGACGATTGGTAGGGACAGGCTCTGAGGTCGGCGATGGTGTTAGCTGGTGGTGACGATTGGTAGGGACAGGCTCTGAGGTCGGCGATGGTGTTAGCTGGTGGTGACGATTGGTAGGGACAGGCTCTGAGGTCGGCGATGGTGTTAGCTGGTGGTGACGATTGGTAGGGACAGGCCCTGAGGTCGGCGATGGTGTTAGCTGGTGGTGACGATTGGTAGGGACAGGCTCTGAGGTCGGCGATGGTGTTAGCTGGTGGTGACGATTGGTAGGGACAGGCTCTGAGGTCGGCGATGGTGTTAGCTGGTGGTGACGATTGGTAGGGACAGGCTCTGAGGTCGGCGATGGTGTTGGCTGGTGGTGACGATTGGTGGCAGTTGTTACGGTGTTTTACGGCGGTGTGCTGTTGTGGGTTTGGTGAGGAAATGACGGTGTTTTACGGCGGTGTGCTGTTGTGGGTTTGGTGAGGAAATGACGGTGTTTTACGGCGGTGTGCTGTTGTGGGTTTGGTGAGGAAATGACGGTGTTTTACGGCGGTGTGCTGTTGTGGGTTTGGTGAGGAAATGACGGTGTTTTACGGCGGTGTGCTGTTGTGGGTTTGGTGAGGAAATGACGGTGTTTTACGGCGGTGTGCTGTTGTGGGTTTGGTGAGGAAATGACGGTGTTTTACGGCGGTGTGCTGTTGTGGGTTTGGTGAGGAAATGACGGTGTTTTACGGCGGTGTGCTGTTGTGGGTTTGGTGAGGAAATGACGGTGTTTTACGGCGGTGTGCTGTTGTGGGTTTGGTGAGGAAATGACGGTGTTTTACGGCGGTGTGCTGTTGTGGGTTTGGTGAGGAAATGACGGTGTTTTACGGCGGTGTGCTGTTGTGGGTTTGGTGAGGAAATGACGGTGTTTTACGGCGGTGTGCTGTTGTGGGTTTGGTGAGGATGTTGTGGGTTTGGTGAGGATGTTGTGGGTTTGGTGAGGAAATGAAAGCGAAGTGGCGTTATTAACAAGTATGAGACGTGCATCATAAATATTTATCATAACCTGACCGGATTTGAGCTTATGGGGCTTGGGCACATCCGACTTGAGCTTCCTGACCTGACCCGACCTCGCCTGGCAACCTGACCAGACCTGATTAAAGTGGAGTCTCGTCCGTCAGTTCGTTAGTTGTAGCGATGCAGACTAAGCTGTCTACGATTAGTGACTGTCCCCATAGTAGCCTCTCTGGCTCCTCTGCTGCAGCACTTCGCCCACGAGTCGCGTTCAGAGCCGTTACAAACACAATGCACAGCTGCCGCGATGTGTGATTGAACTGGTAGCAGGTATTGACCTCGCCGCCCCGACTGCCCATGGCCAATATGAGGTGGTTATGAGATGGGTCCTGGTACGGGACGGGAAGGAAGGGAGGGGTGAGGAGGATGGGTCGATTCCTCTGGGTCGATCGGCCATAGAGGAATGATTGGCTGGGTGTCTGTGCGTCGCGTCATAGTTCCCTCTGATGTGCCGGCTATTCGTGCTGTCACAGTATTTGCCGGGTATTCGTGCTGTCACAGTATTTGCCGGGTATTCGTGCTGTCGCAGTATTTGCCGGGTATTCGTGCTGTCACAGTATTTGCCGGGTATTCGTGCTGTCACAGTATTTGCCGGGTATTCGTGCTGTCACAGTATTTGCCGGGTATTCGTGCTGTCACAGTATTTGCCGGGTATTCGTGCTGTCACAGTATTTGCCGGCTATTCGTGCTGTCACAGTATTTGCCGGGTATTCGTGCTGTCACAGTATTTGCCGGGTATTCGTGCTGTCACAGTATTTGCCGGGTATTCGTGCTGTCACAGTATTTGCCGGGTATTCGTGCTGTCACAGTATTTGCCGGGTATTCGTGCTGTCACAGTATTTGCCGGCTATTCGTGCTGTCACAGTATTTGCCGGCTATTCGTGCTGTCACAGTATTTGCCGGCTATTCGTGCTGTCACAGTATTTGCCGGCTATTCGTGCTGTCACAGTATTTGCCGGCTATTCGTGCTGTCACAGTATTTGCCGGGTATTCGTGCTGTCACAGTATTTGCCGGGTATTCGTGCTGTCACAGTATTTGCATGCACATTACTTGGTTGTCCAGACGTATTGTAGAGCAGTTGTAATCACCGTGTTTGTCTTCATGGTATGGCGAATGTGAAGTATTTCGTGGGACGTATGCTGGAACACTTCCTTCAGTCGTCTCACATTTGCACATTAGTTGAATAATCATTGTTAATATTTTTCATATGGGTACATATGCGATCGAATTCCCCGAAATTACGAGTAAATTCGTGTGCATCTCGTATTTCGTGTGAAAAGCTTCCGAGCCCCAGACAGGTTGCCGTTAGTTGTCGTCTCGTCATCACGTGACTGACACGTGACTACCCAGACAGGTTGCCGTTAGTTGTCGTCTCGTCATCACGTGACTGACACGTGACTACCCAGACAGGTTGCCGTTAGTTGTCGTCTCGTCATCACGTGACTGACACGTGACTACCCAGACAGGTTGCCGTTAGTTGTCGTCTCGTCATCACGTGACTGACACGTGACTACCCAGACAGGTTGCCGTTAGTTGTCGTCTCGTCATCACGTGACTGACACGTGACTACCCAGACAGGTTGCCGTTAGTTGTCGTCTCGTCATCACGTGACTGACACGTGACTACCCAGACAGGTTGCCGTTAGTTGTCGTCTCGTCATCACGTGACTGACACGTGACTACCCAGACAGGTTGCCGTTAGTTGTCGTCTCGTCATCACGTGACTGACACGTGACTACCCAGACAGGTTGCCGTTAGTTGTCGTCTCGTCATCACGTGACTGACACGTGACTGTGTGATGGCAGGACCGGCGGGAGCACGTGATGATGAACTACGCGGACGACGTGGACCGACTGCCGGCCGAGGAGCAGGCGGCGCTCTCCCTGCTGGTGAGGGGGGGGGGGGGATGAGCAGGCGGCGCTCTCCCTGCTGGTGAGGGGGGATGAAATGAGCAGGCGGCGCTCTCCCTGCTGGTGAGGGGGGATGGGATGAGCAGGCGGCGCTCTCCCTGCTGGTGAGAGGCGGAATAGGGAGGCGGCGCTCTCCCTGCTGGTGAGAGGCGGGATGGGATGAGCAGGCGGCACTCTCCTTGCTGGTGAGGGGGGATGAGCAGGCGGCGCTCTCCCTGCTGGTGAGAGGCGGGATAGGGAATGGCAATATCGTGTTTCAGTTTGTCACCATGTCAATCTCGTGTTTCAGTTTGTCACCATGTCAATCTCGTGTTTCAGTTTGTCACCATGTCAATCTCGTGTTTCAGTTTGTCACCATGTCAATCTCGTGTTTCAGTTTGTCATCATGTCAGTATCGTGTTTCAGTTTGTCACCATGTCAATCTCGTGTTTCAGTTTGTCACCATGTCAATCTCGTGTTTCAGTTTGTCACCATGTCAGTATCGTGTTTCAGTTTGTCACCATGTCAATCTCGTGTTTCAGTTTGTCACCATGTCAGTATCGTGTTTCAGTTTGTCACCATGTCAATCTCGTGTTTCAGTTTGTCACCATGTCAATCTCGTGTTTCAGTTTGTCACCATGTCAATCTCGTGTTTCAGTTTGTCACCATGTCAATCTCGTGTTTCAGTTTGTCACCATGTCAGTATCGTGTTTCAGTTTGTCACCATGTCAATCTCGTGTTTCAGTTTGTCACCATGTCAATCTCGTGTTTCAGTTTGTCACCATGTCAATCTCGTGTTTCAGTTTGTCACCATGTCAATCTCGTGTTTCAGTTTGTCACCATGTCAATCTCGTGTTTCAGTTTGTCAACATGTCAATCTCGTGTTTCAGTTTGTCACCATGTCAATCTCGTGTTTCAGTTTGTCAACATGTCAATCTCGTGTTTCAGTTTGTCACCATGTCAATCTCGTGTTTCAGTTTGTCAACATGTCAATCTCGTGTTTCAGTTTGTCACCATGTCAATCTCGTGTTTCAGTTTGTCAACATGTCAATCTCGTGTTTCAGTTTGTCACCATGTCAATCTCGTGTTTCAGTTTGTCAACATGTCAATCTCGTGTTTCAGTTTGTCACCATGTCAATCTCGTGTTTCAGTTTGTCAACATGTCAATCTCGTGTTTCAGTTTGTCAACATGTCAATCTCGTGTTTCAGTTTGTCACCATGTCAATCTCGTGTTTCAGTTTGTCAACATGTCAATCTCGTGTTTCAGTTTGTCACCATGTCAATCTCGTGTTTCAGTTTGTCAACATGTCAATCTCGTGTTTCAGTTTGTCACCATGTCAATCTCGTGTTTCAGTTTGTCAACATGTCAATCTCGTGTTTCAGTTTGTCACCATGTCAATCTCGTGTTTCAGTTTGTCAACATGTCAATCTCGTGTTTCAGTTTGTCACCATGTCAATCTCGTGTTTCAGTTTGTCAACATGTCAATCTCGTGTTTCAGTTTGTCAACATGTTTGAGCAGAGCGGCAGCAGCGAGTGGCTTCTCTACATCTCCGAGTGGCAGAGTCCGCACAACAACATGCCCATCTCCAACATCAGGGTCACCACCAAGGTACGATGCACAGTGACGCGGTGACAATGGTTCAGCGAGATTCAGGAGGTTCAGGAGAATGGTTCAGAAGCGGGCAGGGTGGAGCAAGTCGCGTTTGGGCGTTGGTCGTCACTCTTGAAGTTTATTTTCCTGTGCGGTAGTAAATTTGGTTAGAGTTGTTAATGAAATAGGCTTCGGTGCGCTCCCTTTTCTCGTTTGAAAGTCAGAGCATGCGAGTGATAGCATTAGCTGAGTAGCGTTTTGTTTGTGCTCTGAAGATGTCCGGTTGGAAATGTATTTGTTGTGTAATAGTGAATGTAGCAGGGGAAGACGCAATAGCTACTCTTTCGAAGGAATTAAAACAATGTCCGCCCACGTAGCTCAGTTGGTAGAGCGTCGGGCTGGTAATTCACCCACCCTGGCAAGGTGGTTTCGAGTCGCTTCGGCGCTCGATATTCGCTCCTGACCGGGATGACCTGCGGTCGGTGGCAGCGGCCTCAAACAGGTCAGATGAAATCAGGAGCTGGGCGGACCGTGGTCCAACCTCGAACACGTTAAACATTCGCCACTAGATTATGCCGATGAACTGGAACTACGTTATCGGGTGGTAGGGGTCAGGGCCCACGCAACAAACTCTGCTTAGCATAGGTTTGTGATCCCAGAAATCCATCCATTCAAATACTCGGACTAAATTTATAATTAAAGAATGTTGAACATTATCAATGGGTACTGAAACCGATTTCCTTTCTCGCTTCTGTTGTCGCGTTCTTGCTACAATCGCCTTGTCTTCTGTGGAGGACTGAAATGATAAATCATCTGATAGCGTACATGCAACAGCATTATGTTTGCCGGAATGTTGAGTATGCTCTGTTGCGGTGACTGCACAAACGGCCGACGAATAATTCATATACACTTACACCTTCCCCCGGCAGGTGGCAGTGAACGCGCTGCTGGGCGAGACGGCCGACATGCAAGAGCGCGGCACTGCGATCATGTACAACCTGGCTGTGAAGGAGGTAAAAACCGTGGTCAGTATCGCCTTCTACCGGCACGAGTAGACGTTCTACCCGTTTGAGTAGAGGTTGATACCACCGCACCCGCTCTCTCTGATACCACCTGGTAGAAGACGCCGCCTACCCCGCCCACCCACTCTTAATTCCGTGGTACAAAATATCGGAAGCAGACTCTCTTGTTCAGAAAGAGTCCCGAGACTTAACTTGAAGCGGAAATGATGTGGTCGTTTGTCATAAGCTGGCTTGCTAACTTACTATTCGATACACATCGTATTCACGAGGCTCTCTCAGTTAAAAGCAGATGCGTCAGTTTTATTCTGCTGGTCTGGAACTTACTGTTCGATACACATCGTATTCACGAGGCTCTCTCAGTTAAAAGCAAATGCGTCAGTTTTATTCTGCTGGTCTGGAACTTACTGTTCGATACACATCGTATTCACGAGGCTCTCTCAGTTAAAAGCAAATGCGTCAGTTTTATTCTGCTGGTCTGGAACTTACTGTTCGATACACATCGTATTCACGAGGCTCTCTCAGTTAAAAGCAAATGCGTCAGTTTTATTCTGCTGGTCTGGAACTTACTGTTCGATACACATCGTATTCACGAGGCTCTCTCAGTTAAAAGCAAATGCGTCAGTTTTATTCTGCTGGTCTGGAACTTACTGTTCGATACACATCGTATTCACGAGGCTCTCTCAGTTAAAAGCAAATGCGTCAGTTTTATTCTGCTGGTCTGGAACTTACTGTTCGATACACATCGTATTCACGAGGCTCTCTCAGTTAAAAGCAAATGCGTCAGTTTTATTCTGCTGGTCTGGAACTTACTGTTCGATACACATCGTATTCACGAGGCTCTCTCAGTTAAAAGCAAATGCGTCAGTTTTATTCTGCTGGTCTGGAACTTACTGTTCGATACACATCGTATTCACGAGGCTCTCTCAGTTAAAAGCAAATGCGTCAGTTTTATTCTGCTGGTCGTCGACTGAAGGTTCTGCCGCTACCTCCACATGGCACGTACCCAAAAGGCCGGTGTGGGCGGGTTAGGCGGCGTCTTCTGCGTGTTATTAATCTGTTCACGTCCATCACCGTTCAACCCATACACTGCACGGCTCGTTGGAGGGTGTTCATCGTTCAACCCATACACTGCACGGCTCGTTGGAGGGTGTTGTAGGGCTCAAAAGATGAGTCATGCCATTCGAAAGCTTAACTCATGAGGATCTCAGGTATATCATTGTTTTGAAATCTGCGAGATTTGTTTTTGCAAATGCCATTTTTGTGGAAATCTCGGAGCTTTTCGGATGACCGATGCTACCGCTTACGTTAGGGCAAAGAGGCTGGCAAATGGCATATGTGCAAACTCGTTACAGCTTGTAGAACAACCTCCAACTGATAGCTGAACCTCGTGCTGTTGATATAAGCAACAATCACCAGCGATAGTGAATCGCCCCCAATAGCTGCCGTACGGCTCACCTGCCCCGCTCCCGTGAACGCCTGATCGACCATCGCGACCCGCCCGCGCAGCGCCGTCCGCCGCGACCCCCTCTACGGAACTGTATTTTGTATTCAAATTTTGGGCGAACCTTGCGTTGGAATGTTAAATTTCGAGTTCAGATGGTCGGCCCAGTCCTCCATAAAGACATGGAGTGAGGCCCAGTAGAGACCAAGCCCAGGAAAGGGTATACATTCTCACGAGTTGCCGGGTATTTTGCATTATTTGGCCTCTAACCAGCGTGATGTGACGCTCCCGTTCGGGGCGCGCGGCCAGAGACTGTACCGACCCAGGTCAGCTGCCAGTCGGCCTGTGGGCGGGGGGCGGTGGCGTGCCAGTGCCGCCCTGTTTGCCAAGGAAGGTAGCTCCTGACCGCCGCGCCAACTGGTATCCCCGCCCAGCACGCCGAGTGCGTACAGTCTCTGGCAGCGCGCCCCGAATGGGAGCGTCACATCACGCTGGTTAGAGGCCAAATGATGCAAAATACCCGGAAACTTATGATAATTTATACCCTTTCCTGGGCTTGGCCTCTATTGGTCCTCGCTCCATGTCTTTGTGGAGGACTGGGCCGACCATCTGAACTCGAAATTTAACATTCCAACGCAAGGTTCGCCCAAAATTTGAATACAAAATACAGTTCCGTAGAGGGGGTCGCGGCGGACGGCGCTGCGCGGGCGGGTCGCGATGGTCGATCAGGCGTTCACGGGAGCGGGGCAAGTGAGCCGTACGGCAGCTATTGGGGGCGATTCACTATCGCTTGTGATTGTTGCTTAAATCAACAGCCTGAGGTTCAGCTATCAGTTGGAGGTTGTTCTACAGGCTGTAACGAGTTTGCACATATGCCATTTGCCAGCCTCTTTGCCCTAACGTAAGCAGTAGCATCGGTCATCCGAAAAGTTCCGAGATTTCCGCAAAAATGGCATTTGCAAAAAAAAAACTCGACAGATTTCAAAACAGTTATATATCTGAGATCCTCATGAGTTAAGCTTTCGAATGGCATGACTCATCTTTTGAGCAGTCCGACACCTTCGAACGAACCGTGACTGTCTGCACTGCGGTCTGCTAGCTAACTCCCGTCTGCAGCCGGACGCGTACTCTGCCATGCCGGAAATGTTTCTCAGCTGCGCAGCGTGTCTTATTTTTGGTGTTGTTTCTACCTTTGAGCACTCGGGCCTGTATCCACCGTTAACACAGTTCCGGGCGAGATTTATTGCAGGCATTGGCCATTTAATTCGTGACGCGCTTGCAACGTTGGTTATTTGTCAACGATGTGAAATTTACATAACATTCCAGAGTATTTATTTTGGATATTATTTAGGCTTGAAGTTGTTACTTCCTACAGAATTCATAGATTTGTTCGGAAATATAATTAATTACTGGCTAGTGGATTGATCTTTCATATCACTTTTTCAACGTCATATCATTGAAGTTTCAGTTTTGATTATCTCGGTGATAAGAGTTTCGAGGCATCTAAGCTACCTGGTTTCCGTCTTCATACTTCTGCCGGTCACTCGAACTTCTCAGCAGCCCGAGCCCACTAATCCCATCTAGTGGCTGAGTTGTGCAGCTGTGCTGTCTAACCGCTTGTTTTTGCACCCGGTACTCCGCGTTTTGTTTGTGTTCTCCCCCGCAGAAAATGAAAACTAACATGAATATGAGGAAGCTGATGCCCGCGGGCAGTTTGAACAAGGTGAGTGTGGTTTTTGTTACTTATTCGAACGTCAAGGTGAGTGTGTGTTTCTGTTATTTATTTGAACGAGCTCAACGAGGCGAGTATGTTCATTGTTGCTAACGTCTTGGAATATTTCTTCTGGACATGCTCGTTTGTTGTATGCCTGAGTTCGCTTTTGATGTAAGGTGTTAGTCATTTCATGGATGTTTTAAAAGGATTATGCTATTGTTGGAACGTAAATAAGAACTATGTGATTTGGCTCTTCATTATTCAGTTTTTCAGGTAAGTTATAACTTCGATGTTACTTTCTTAGAGGTCAAATATTTATTATAAAATGTGTAATATCCCAAAGCTCACAATAGGATGTGATCGCATGTATATTATTTCTGCCCTTACAACGCCACTGACGGATCCAGAGCAGCCAATCAAGCAAACAATGTGCTTTGAGGGGCTTTAGCCTAGAGGGCCTATAGAGTCTAACAAAGTTTGCAAAATATCATTATGACTTGCTCCCTTGAGCATTAAGATTTTAAAGCATTAAGACCATTTAAACAACAAATACAGCATAAAGAGCATTAAGACCCTTGAGATTTTAAACGAACTCTGAAAAGCTGTCTTTTGGTATCGGGGAACGTCAATTTTTGACAAAATTAAGCTATTTTGGAAGCAATGACCCTTGATGCCCCCTGGATCCGCCAGCGCCCATAACCAGGTCGTGTCGGTTTGCGCGCCACCTGTTGGCGGCAGTGACAGTGTTGTTTCCACTATCGGCCGCCAGGTGTTCGATGACGTGGCCACCGAGCTGGCTATGGCCATCCTGCAGTACTTCCAGACCTCGCCGCCAGAGGAGCGACTCTTCCGCTGTATGCGCGCGCTCGCCAAGTTCGCTCAGGTGAGAGGGAACAGCGGCCGACGGAGCGCGCCCGGGGGGGGGGGGGGGGGGGCACTGGAAGGGGATTAAAGTGCTTGGGCAGAGGCAGAGGAGCCTATCTGCGTTCTTGCTGGAGATATTACAGTGGAACAGAACAGAATAGTGCGATAAAGAATGTTGACATTTCTTGTAATTGTTTTTGCAGTCCGCTTGCGATTACAACTAAGAGATTTGTTTGCCACAAAGTACGACTAGCGTCGTTCACTCAAGGTATGCAAGACTCAATACTGAGCCGAATTTCGTATTCCTACTGTTGTTTGTAACAAAAACCAGGTCGTAATGTTATTGCGTAATGTTAATTCAGGATTTGATAAAGGGAAATAATTACCTATTCCCACAAAAATAGAGTTAGCACTTGAAATCGACAGACGAGGCGATGGGCGCAAATTGACCATGCAGTCGTCGCGCCCTTAAGCCCCAACAAACAAACAGACGAGGCGAAACTATGATGTAAATTCATCGCATTTTGCATATAAAAATTCCTTCCGAGAGATATTGGCAGTTTCCTACCGATAAGCGTTCCACACTTTTAACGACCGGTACTTGCAAGTTACTTTTCGGTTTCCATCAAACTCCGGGCTTTTCCCGCATTGCTTTTTTACGCAATGGTGTGGACAATATATTTTTCGTTCTGCTTGTTGTGATTATATGCCCACCCATCCTTTACAATTGACACGCGCAGTGGAGGGTGGGAGGCACTTTTGTACCCCCCCTCCCCACATGTTTTTCGTAAATATTTCGAAAACGAAGCGGAGCAGGGAGGTGTTTGTTACATGACATGAACGCCAACTTAAAAGCAGATCGTTTGACGCAAAAAAGTCAAAATCGGTCGATACATTTTTGAGTTGTATGGATTTTTAGTCTAAGATGGCGGCCAGAATCGCTATCGGTAAATCGATATCTTCGGAACCAACAGTCGGATCTGGATGATTCAAACGCCATTCGGTAGACAATGTCAATGTTAATCCCCGGAAACAAATTTGGACACATTGCTGGTGACCGATGACGTCACAGGTCAAATTCCAATAATTGTGACATTTGGCCAGATTTGACCTTCGTGACCTCGTTTGACCTTGAATATATTGACCGAAGGTCAATACAGTTTTACAGAAAGTAGATAAGCATAGCACCTACCTATCCTGTAAGTTTCATCATCACTTTCTCATACTTTCATACTTTCGGAGATTAAAGTGCCTCCCCCCCCCCCCCCCCCTCTCCACTGCGTGTTAGTGGCATTCCCCTCTCCACTGCGCGTGTTAACAAAAATACAAAAACTGACAATTCAATCTGAAGCTGCACGACGACGGCGACCTATTTAGTGTCGGCGATTTGTCTGGAAGTGCCCATTCAACAACGTTGAACAGATTGATACAAAAGCGCCAGATGTGTCGCTTTTCAATAGTGGAGGGAAAATACCGATCATTAATTTTCCCAATCGTCCAGCTTTGAATTAGGGAATAATTGTATTTAATTCTTAAATTTAGAACACATCATTTTAATACCATAACGGTAGCCAAAGCAATTGTTGGCTGTTGCTAACAATACAAAGGTCATTATTTCCCTTTAAAGGAAATCCGTGTCTCCTTTATCGTGGTAGAAAACGTGTGGTAATGTGGTATATCAGGGTGGAAAACGTGTGATAATGTGGTATATCAGGGTGAAAAACGTGTGGTAATGTGGTATATCAGGGTGGAAAACGTGTGATAATGTGGTATATCAGGGTGGAAAACGTGTGATAATGTGGTATATCAGGGTGGAAAACGTGTGATAATGTGGTATATCAGGATGGAAAACGTGTGGTAATGTGGTATATCAGGGTGGAAAACGTGTGATAATGTGGTATATCAGGGTGGAAAACGTGTGATAATGTGGTATATCAGGGTGGAAAGCGTGTGATAATGTGGTATATCAGGATGGAAAACGTGTGATAATGTGGTATATCAGGATGGAAAACGTGTGATAATGTGGTATATCAGGATGGAAAACGTGTGATAATGTGGTATATCAGGATGGAAAACGTGTGAAAATGTGGTATATCAGGGTGGAAAACGTGATAATGTGGTATATCAGGATGGAAAACGTGTGATATGCGGTATATCAGAGTGGAAAGCGTGTGATAATGTGGTATATCAGGATGGAAAACGTGTGATAATGTGGTATATCAGGGTGGAAAACGTGTGATAATGTGGTATATCAGGGTGGAAAACGTGTGATAATGTGGTATATCAGGATGGAAAACGTGTGATAATGTGGTATATCAGGGTGGAAAGCGTGTGATAATGTGGTATATCAGGGTGGAAAGCGTGTGATAATGTGGTATATCAGGATGGTAAATGTGTGATAATGTGGTATATCAGGATGGAAAACGTGGGATAATGTGGTATATCAGGAT
>JAXIVJ010017656.1:0-2500 GCA_036785665.1 Chirona hameri | reverse complement strand
TACATACGTACATACGTACATACGCACCTACGCACCTACGCACCTACGCACCTACGCACCTACGCACCTACGCACCTACGCACCTACGCACCTACGCACCTACGCACCTACGCACCTACGCACCTACGCACCCTACGCACCTACGCACCTACGTACCTACGCACCTACGCACCTACGCACCTACGCACCTACGCACCTACGCACCTACGCACCTACGCACCTACTACGCACCTACGCACCTACGCACCTACGCACCTACGCACCCTACGCACCTACGCACCTACGCACACTACGCACCTACGCACATACGCACATACGCACATACACACATACGCACATACGCACATACGTACATACGTACATACGTACATACGTACATAATATACATATATACATATATACATATATACATATATACATACATATATACATATATACACATATATATATATATACAATATATATACATATATATTATACATATATATATACTACACATACATACATACATACATACATACATACTACATACATACATACATACATACATACATACATACATACATACATACATACATACATACATACATACATACATACATACATACATACATACATACATACATACATACATACATACATACATACATACATACATACATACATACATACATACATACATACATACATACATACATACATACATACATACATACTATACATATATACATATATACATATATACATATATACATATATACATATATACATATATACCATATATACATATATACATATATACATATATACATATATACATATATACATATAATACATATATACATATATACGTACATACGTACATACGTACATACATACATGTATACATGTTATACATGTATACATATACACATATATACATATATACATATATACATATACATATATACATATATACATATATACATATATACATAATATACATATATACATATATACATATATACATATATACATATATACATACATACATACATACATACATACATACATACATACATACATACATACATACATACATACATACATACATACATACATACATACATACATACATACATACATACATACATACATACATACATACATACATACATACATACATACATACATACATACATACATACATACATACATACATAACATACATACATACATACATACATACATACATACATACAATACATACATACATACATACATACATACATACATACATACACTACATACATACATACATACATACATACATACATACATACATACATACATACATACATACATACATACATACATACATATATATATATATATATATATATATATATATATATATATATATATATATATATATATATATATATATATATACATACATACGTATTTGAGCAGCCACTGAAATCCCCCCCTAAGAAAAATCCTGGCTACGTGCCTGTACAGTGTACATACTACCATTGTTTGGCGAATGTTTGGAACTCCCATTTAGAGGCAAACATTCTTACATTTCTGTTGACCTGCCTATGGCATGCATATATATATATATATATATTATATATATATATATATATATATATAATATATATATAAATATATATATATATATATATATATATATATATATATATATATATATATATATATATATATATATAGAATATATATACTATATATATATATATATATATATATATATATATATGCATGCATGCATGCATGCATGCATGCATGCATGCATGCATGCATGCATGCATGCGTGCGTGCGTGCGTGCGTGCGTGCGTGCGTGCGTGCGTGCGTGCGTGCGTGCATGCATGCATGCATGCATGCATGCATACATACATACATACATACATACATACATACATACATACATACATACAACATACATACATACATACATACATACATACATACATGCATGCATGCATGCATGCATGCATACATACATACATACATGCGAACATTCTTATTTTGTATAAGAGTAACTTAGTAATATGATTACATACTCAGAGACGTAGCCAAGGGGGGGAGGGGGCAGGGGTTCGGGGGGCCATGTCCCCCCCCCCCCCCCTTCGAGCAAACCAGTTTACACTTAGATAAAATGCGATTTTGTGCAAACCAGCTTACACTAGATACAATGCGATTCTGTGGACCCGACCCCCCCCCCCCCCGTCAACAACTTCTCGCTAACGAAACGGAGCGAAATTTGAGCAGCCACTGAAATCCCCCCCTAAGAAAAATCCTGGCTACGTGCCTGTACAGTGTACATACTACCATTGTTTGGCGAATGTTTGGAACTCCCATTTAGAGGCAAACATTCTTACATTTCTGTTGACCTGCCTATGGCATTTCCTGTCAACGATCGGGCTTCCGCTTCCTCAGAAACACGTCAATCTCAGGACCAGTTCTAAACCGCAAGGCCGGTTAGCTTCGCCTTTATCG